>JABCKD010001693.1:0-35973 GCA_013186415.1 Fusarium sp. NRRL 66088 | reverse complement strand
TCCTCCTCCTCCTCCTCCTCCATAAAGGCAAAGTCTGAAAAAATAAGCAGATTTTTATGGGATGTGTCCAGGCAACAACGGTAGACGAGGCTGTGGAAGACGAGCAGAACGAGGTACTCGATTCTGCCAACATCATCTTTGCCAGGTTCGTGACTGTCAGGACTCAAAGGCACCTCCTTTCGAATTCTGTACTAGTCACAAGTGTCTTGTGCCGGAATGTCACCGGCCAAGGCAAACTTCTATCCACGGACTTGCCCAGGGCAATTCTGACGGACTCTTCTGCGACGGACACGGCTGTAGACAAGTTGGCTGCAATAACCAGGCTGCTGCGGCGGGATCAGGCTGGTGCTTGAACCACGGGAGGAATCGGACAGTCGGCTTCAGGCAGCAGCAGCAGCAGCAAATGGATGGTGGAGTGGAGGATGAGCTGGGAGACCCGCATGGCGAGGCTGGGTATCGTCGTCCCCAGAGACATCGAGGCTGGGCTGAGAGGAGGTATCAAGATCCATGGGCCTCATGGGGTATGGCGATGTGACGAGAAGGGGTCTGAAAGTGTAAGAAGCCTCGCTGCAGCCTGGGAAAACAAGCCACGATGGTTAGTCACCAGTTATGCGATGTTTGGGGGCCGTGGGTGACGGTTGAGAGGAGAATGTGTTTGTTGGTGGGCATCTTCAGGTTCAGCTTGGTGGCGCAGACTTTAAGTGGTTGACTGTCGCTGATGTTGAAAGGTTCATTTCTTGAGATGATTTATTAGATATGTGTATTGATTTAAATGAAACATATAAGAAATAATATTAAATAAATAAGATCGTCAAGTCATATCAACAACAGCCTGGTACGTGGACAAAAGACTCGGATGAAAATCAGACGCTCAAAGACAAGCCCTGCACTGCCCTGGGTCGCATGTTGCAGGCCCTGGAACCGAGTGATCGGGCGGTGCATCTCGGGTCGATGCTGCTGCAAGGGGTCCCGTGGTGACGATTCCTCTTTTGTTTGGTTTGGTGCCATTTGATGGTGTGGAGGAGAAGAAGGTGGATGGTTGATGAGGCCTCACAAGGCGTACATGTCATGCGGTAGCGGGACTGTGTCTCAACTTGATACACACTGTATGATACTCGTCACGCCGACCAAATTGTGTGCATTCATTAGTACCCCCCAAATTAACTTCTTCTCACACTGTATGCCCTTGCAGGTCACCATGTCCATCTCCCGCTCGCCCTCGTGGACGAACTCCTGCACCATGCACGTCACTCCCATCTCCCGTCAAAACTCATGCACGACACAATAAGCTAATCCATGGATCTTACTGCTACTACTACTTTCTATCTCCGTTTGCTCTCTTCTCTTTGGTGCCCCTCTCGTTAGTCTGCTTTCTTTGACGCCTCTCGGCCCTGCATATCGATTGATGTCCCTGGATGGTCAAGGCCAAGCGCCTCTAACAACGAACATCAAAGGAACTTTCATGCAAGCCTTCAAGCCCGCATATCAACTCTGTTTTTATGGATGCTTTTTTTTTCTCCATCTTGTAGCAGCTTCCTTCTCTAAACTCCTCCCTGTCAGCCTTCTTTCTTTGTCTTTGTTCTACCCGGGAATGACCATTGAGACATGAGACCACGCGCGCCTCATCCAACCCAAAGTTCCCCCCTTCGGACACACATAACTAAATGTGCTGCTTTTTTTCTTTCTTTGCTCTGCCACAGTTGTTTGCTTTTCGAGTCTGCCACACTCTTGTCCCAAGTCCTAGAGTGAAATGACCAAGACGGAACCTTCAGGAACATTTACACTTGTTGACTCCTCCTACTCATCAGCCGCCCCCTACAAGCCACGATGGCATGGCCTTGAGGACGTTTTTTTTTTTTTTCAATCCATGTTTGACTGCCGCGTGCTTTATGTGTCATATTGTTTCTACGTGTGGCAGAGTGCCTGATCCAGAAAGTTGGTGTTTATAAAAAGAGAGCTGCTTCTGCTCTGACCTACCGCAATCCTTCTCCTTGTTCTCTATAAACAACACTTCTGACCTTCTTTGATCACCTGCATTAGCCCAGTGTCCCTTTCAGCTGTCATTCTCTCCTCAGTGGACCCCCCCTTCCGAGACAATCATCAGGGTCATTCATTAGCTTCACAACTGCTCTGCTCTAAAGGCAGACACTACTTTATCATCTTTAGTCCCCCCAAGTCCTAGATATCTCTCGTGCTGTCTCGGAGATAGACTGTCTTTATATCACCCTTCGTCTACCCAGCTCTCTGGGACTCTGACTGTGACTGATCATCAGAAACCGATACCACTCTACTACCACAAAGACTCGCACCTCATCCATCAGACATCAGTCAGAGAAACTCCCCGAGACGTAACCTATACCCGAAAATGACATCTCGACGCTTCTACGTTGAGACCAGCCCTGAGGGCCGGCCTCAGTTCGTCACTGTCAAGCGATCCCGATCCTACCATCACCACCACCGTCACTCCTGCGACTACTACAAGGTCAGCCGTGAAGAGTGGAAGACTCTCGTCAAGCAGAACCAGCAACTCGAAGAAGCCAACCAAGACTTTGCGGCTCAGAATGAAACCCTGAGGGCGAGACTCCACAACGCAGAAGCCGAGACCCATCGCCTATGCCACGTCGTTGTTCCTCAGCTCAGGGACCAAGTCGAGCACCTCACGGCCGAGAACGAGTGCCTCCGTCGATCCATCGATAACTCGTGCGATTCTACATCCAGGAGCCATCGCGAGATGGATAACCTGCGAGCCAAAATCTGCCGTCTGGAAAAGGAGAACAAGACTCTGAGGGATGAGAACGCGGACCTACGCTACCGTATATGCCAGTTGTCCAAGCAGGTCGACCAGAGCCTCAGCCGTCGTGTCGCAGAATTGACCAAGCAGATCGAGTACTGGACCAACCAGTCCAGCTTCTGGAAGAAGACGTATGAAGAGCTGCGGGAGCGTCACATTGGGCTCATTACTGTTGTCGAGTCCAAGACGGAGAAGATTGAGGTTTACGAGGATATCCTGAAACGACGACGTGTCTGCTAATTTGATGGATAACTCCTTCATTTACTCTTTCTTTCTCTCCTTTTTTACACAACGGCATATCCGGATATCTACGGGATAGTAGCTGCGTTGGAATGGCTAGGCAGGTTGGCCTTGTTGGAACTGACGACATCTTGTAAGATGTCTTTATGCCGGTCTTGTTTTTTTTTTCATGTTGAGTCATACTATATCTTTATCTTGAGGTGAGCAACATTTTTTGGGTGCTTTTATCGATGGCTAGTTGGCTAACAAGTTGTGGTTGTAGTTGGAAATACCCCTTTATGTACCAGGTTGGGACTTTGTATCTCATTCAGACTGGATCAACACCTACCATCCCATGATATCTTTCTTCTTATTCTTCTTTTTCCTACTTTACTTTACGTTTACGCGCTATGACCAATGGGTACACGACGGCACGGGCATGATGGATAGGATGTGTTCGGAAACAAGGAAACTTGTATGAACTAGGATTGAGAGGGTGGTCCTCCCACATTATTCACATCACCTTTTTCACAACCCCACGAAAGTGTCTCAAAGTAATACATATCGTTGGTAAATCTTGAATGTCTATCCACTTTATCTCCGCGTGATAGTTAGTTCCTTTGTTCTTATAAAGTTCATGATCATCTGTCTCCAAGTCGTGATGGTTTAGGGTAGCAGTCAATAACATGAAATGTCTCGAAACACTCGAGGTCTGAGGCACACACTTACTTCTACCGCCATATGTGACAAAAAAGAACAAACCATACCGTCGGCTCTAACCCCTCACCAGTCAGTCCACTTGTCAACCCTGCTGCAGTTGACTACAAGGTATCTCAGCATGGCCATGACGTGAAGTGGGACCACGAAAGCTGCAGTGTAAAATTCACAGTCACAATAACAATAACAACAAATATTCCCCATCACTTTGTCACTCGGTGTGAAGTACTACAGGAAAGGAAAAAAAGAAAACGGGCTTTGTCATCCAAAATGAGCCATCAACTTTCGAAATTCTGCCTGCCGAGGGAGGGGCGGAGGCGTTGCGCGATGCAACGCGATGTCCCGTGGTATCGCGCATCTGTACAATATCAGCGGGGACGACGACGACGACGACGCGAAAAGGATGGGGGGGAGGGGGGTGACGAGGCAACCAAAGAGGGTGGTGTGTGAGTGTGTAAAGGGGTGTTTAACGAGTGATGGATAGAGGAGGGGGAACACTATAGAAAAAACTAGAAAAAAGGCAGCCCAGCCAGCCATCATGCAGCAGTTGAAATAGAATAAAAAAGTCCTATTCTAGGCAGAAGGGGGACTTTGTGGGTGATGGGGATTGGTCGCCTGACATGGACAGCGCCAAGGGTGTGGTTTGGGGGCCATGGCTGGTGACGACAATTCGAGGGAGAGGATGGATGATAATAATTCACTCCCCCATGTGTTTGTTGCACAGAGATGTGTGGAACTAGAGGGGGAAGAAGTGAGGGTTTGAGAATACGAGGGTCAAGTTTACGGTGAGAGTTCTGGCTGGCTGGCTGGCTGGCCTGAAAATGGATCATCATGATAATCGTGGATGTTGGATAGTGGTGGTGGGCAATGTGAAACACCCGACATCATGATGGGATGGCGGCGGCACTCCAAGGTTTCATGGGTGATAGATATCCTGAGTGGGTGCCAGAAAGACGGGATAGATAAAATCTGTAGTGGTGTGTGGAGAGTCGAAATAGAGGGTGTAGAGAGTGGGAATCTCGAGGGGGCATGACCATCACCAAGAGGTTGTAGACCCTGCCAAAGGACTATTCGCATGACCATGACAACGACACCAACAAAGTCCTATTTTTTTCCACTTTGACTCATGGAACCTTGGCCTTGACCCAATCCACTTGTCGAGATGAGCCACGCAGTGACGAACTGTTTCTATTTTGCAACATACCCGCTGGTTCTAGCATGAGTTGGCAAAACAACGTGGGCACGATAGATACGCTTCCCATGAAAATCGAAATCGCCAGCGGGTAGATCCGTGGCTTAGCGAGACGGATAAGCCTGGGATTGAGGTTGAGGTGGCCTTCGGATGTCATGGATCGAGTCTAAATTACTTTCCCAGTTGGGAAATGCCATCGAAGGCTGTTCACCGAGGCCGAGGGGCGGGCGCTTCCCGATGGCGTTTAGTGACCGTTGAGGGGGGACGGGACGCCCCCATCCGCTGGGTAGGGGCTGGAAACTTGTAGTGCGTTGGCTTCGGTGAGGTCCCTCGGTAGGTCGGGTCCGAGGGCCACAAAACAGGAATACCTAAAAATTGCTTCAAAATGACTGCATCCTCTAGGTCACCCCGTGAAAGGAGAGACGCAGGCAATAAAAAAAACGAGGAACCGACCTAGGGCTGGAAACGTGGTGACGGCGGGGGGCTAATCTTGGCAGCGGGAGCGGGAATGCAGGGAGAGCCATGACGGCGGACCAAGGGGACACTCACTCATCTCATCTCAATCAATCAATCAAACCCAACATTCCCATCCATTCCAGTCGAGGCCTCCTTGTCTGGCCAGGGCCGATTCAGCCCAGCAGTGCCCAGCCAGTCAGGGAGCACCCAGCTAGGTCCCGAGGCCACCAGAACAAAGGGGGCGGATACCGAAACACCCACAGGACAATCCAAAACCATCCATTTTCAGCTCCATTCCCACCCATTCCCGCCGTGTCAGAAAATTCTGATGTGCCCCAATTTTGTTTTGACAGGCGGCAAGTCCAAGCGTTTAACTTAACTTGGCTTTCAGTGTGAGGCCCCAGATGCGGGAGGCCCCCCCGGGCGGAAGCTCCCCCGGCCCCGGTCCCAAGCGACCGGCGACCGGCGGCGGGCGGCTTCTCGAGTCGCTAGGGTACCTAGCTAGGACTGTTCTTGTTAGACCCGACGGGACTTCCTGTCAACCTTCCGCCTCTCCACAGTCAGTCAGTCAGTCAGTCATTGAGGCCCTAACGTTACCCAACTTGGGCAGTGCGTGCTGCCCCCCGCGATCTTCCCAGATTTCCAAAATTGCAGTACCATTTTGGTTCTGCTTTGTGATGCGCATGTGCTTTCCAACGCCTGCAGCTTTCGTCATAGCTGGCCAACAATATCTCGCTGCTTCTCGGCCACTCCCGGATGCAAGAAAGACGAGCAGAGAGGAGGGGTCAAAAGGCAACCGTAGACGAACAAGGGGTCAGGCACTACAGGACTCGCCTCTGCGCGAATGTGGCCCTAGTCACCCACCACGGGAGTTGAAGTTGGTTGCTTCCTTTTGGCGTTTGGTCTGCGAAATCGATGAAACTCCCATGTGCCGAACGGCTCGCATTGACGACAAGGAATGAGGCGCATCAGACACAGCCAACGGCCACCACGAGACAAGCCCGTGTTCGAGTTAGTTGAACCCTTCTTTTGTCAGCCTATGAGTCACTCGCTTGCCCAGATCTCTCGTTCAAGAGGAACACTTCCCAGCGGCGCCGGCGCAAGATGCGGCGCAGGGTTGTAAGCTGGCGGTGACGGTAGCGGTTTACGGGACTTGAGCCACGAGGAGGCGTGGAGCCGAATCGGCCCTGAATGAATGATCAGCATCTTGCCCTCGCAGTTTAACCTCTCAAGCATGCGAACCGGTTGCGGACCAGATCAAATGCGGATGTGACTCTGATTCTCTGATGATGGAGGGTGCGTTGCCGGGTAAACTGGCCATGGATATCGTGATGGAAGACGAGGGGCCAAACGGCCTGCTTCCTGACACCCCTGTCGGTCAACCAGTGTGTCTGGCACCAGGTTGCTGGTGGTGGTGATTGTGCAAGTGGTGATGGCAGCAGTAGTGCCACTCCCCTCCCGCATTGCTTTTGCTCTGCATTTCCTTTCTTCTGCCTGGGCGTGGTTACGGCGTTGCACAGCCCCAACATAGCCAATCAAGGTCCCTTTGCACCGGCTCCGGGGGATCCAGGAACCAGGGAAAAGGCCGAGGGCTTTGGCATGCAAAGAAAAGAGGCACTGAGACTGAGGACCAGGAGAGTCGGCGGAGAAGCATGAGGGTTGGAAAGGCGGACCCCCGGTTTAGCAAGGGTAACAAGGGTAGGGTAGAGGTGTGGGCGAAGTGGGCATTGGGCTCTTGCCAAGTGCCCCTTGGGCACTGATTTTTTGGTGCTGATGTTGATGTTGGCGTCACAACGGCGCCTTTCTGGACATTGCGCAGGCCGCAACGGCGGGAAGGGAACTGAGAGCGCAAATGCGAGTGAGAGTGTGTGCGTGCGGCCCAGTTTCCATTTCCCGTGTCTTGTGAGCCTCCCAATCACGACAAGATGTGCCTCCCTCCGAGTTGATCCCACACCCTCCTCTGCTCCGTTCCATTCTTTGTTGGGAAGAGGAGGAGTCCTCCTTCAGTCCAGACAGGCAGGGGAGGTCCCAACCTGCAGCTGGCGGTGGAAAAAAAAAGAGAGACAAAATGCCCACTCCCTCGGGTCCAGCCCATCGAGGGGCCGACTAGACCGCTGAGAATCTGAGGGTGCCACCATAATACTACCAATACTACCGGTAGCTGCCTCTTCCTCTCCGCCTCTCCGCCTTTGCGCGCCGTGATGTACCGAGTCTGCATGTGGGCAGGCAGGCAGACAGGCAGCTACTGGAGCTACCCATTAGCAAACCACTTACCGATGACTCCCTTCCCGCCTTTTGTCGTGACCCGTGCCGTCGGCCCTGGAAGTAACAGAGGACAAGAGCGTGAATGTAGACAGGCAGACAGATAGACAGACAGACATCCATGGAGACAGATAGATGGATGAGAAAGCAAGGAATAAGCACAAGGCAGTCTTTGGCCCGTGTTATTAGAATAGCAAGGTGTGTGCGTACTATAGTAATAGAAGGAAGCAACAGTCATTTCCAGGTGCACCTTCCCTGCCTTGCTTTGCCTTGCCCTTTGCATTCCCTTCATCTTCCGCCCCCTCCACCCCCCATTCCAACCGGGCAGACTTTTTTTATTTTTTTATTTTTTCCTCCCACACCCGAGTTTGATAAAAATCCATATCAACCCGAACATTTTTTTTCCCTCCCTTTTCCCCTGCCTGCACCCGAACCCATTTCCCTTTTCTATCACCCACAGGTTTTTTTCATTCTTGACCTTTTTTCCTCATCCCCCCGTGTTGGAAAATTCTCTTGTTACTGTCCTTTTCAGTAGCAAACTAACTCAAGTTGACCTGTCAAGTCGTCCCTCAAGACGTCACTCTACCTTATCCAGCTTTTTGCCTTTGTGGCCCCTCGCGCTTCCGCTCCCGCCCCTCCTAAGGCCCTATTACCGCTACAGCGCTTCTCCGCCAATTCGCTCGCCCGCGCTCTTATACCGCCTGCCAGACCTAGTCGTCGTTGGGCAGCGCTGCATCGCAGCGAACAGGATATCACAAAATCACCCCAGAAAATACCTTCAAGACGGCTTCGGTTACTTTTTCCGTTCCTATTTCCTCTTCTTCCTCTAGTCGTGTGGCCGATCGTGAAAAGCCCCGAACCACCGACACAATGCCGCTGCACCAGAGGACATCTGCTAGCCCGGTCAAGAGGAGCTCTTCCAAGGCCTCCTCCACCGTTTCTTCCCAGGCCTTGACTGGTGCGCACAACAACGCCCGGCTATTCCCGCTTCCTCCCACTGACCGCCGAAATCTAGTTCACGACTACGACTACTCATACGAATATGACTACGAGTCGGAGTTGCGCGACGATCTTCAGAAGGCCAACACAGACCTGAACAAGGCCAACGCCGAAAATGACAAGCTCAAGACTACCATCGAGACACTCACCCGCAAGCTGAACGAGGCCAAGACCTCTCTCGAGCAGGCTAACCGCAAGGCTACCGAGTCCAACGTCTCTTACCGCGAGGTCAAGGCCCAGCTCGAGGGCGCCCGCTCCGAGGCCGAGGTCCTCAAGGAGGACAACCGTCGTCTCAACACTGACTTTGAGGAGCTCAAGGAGGATAAGCGCCGCCTCAACAGCGAGTGCGAGGAGCTCAAGGAGGAGAAGGAGACCCTCAAGGAGGAGAACGAGCGTGTCAAGTTTGAGCACCATGACCTCGAGCAGCGCTTCATTGGTCTTCAGGCCAAGCATGAGAACCTGACTATGCGTTTCAACGCTCTTAACAGCCAGACGCCCACCTCCGCTTTGACGAGCCCTATGTCGAGCCCCATGCCCAGCCCTCTCCCCGCTCCTCTCCCCGAGGCCACTCGCAAGCCGTCTCGACCTTCCAGCAAGGCCTCGAGCAAGGCTTCTAGCAAGCCAAGCAGCAAGACGGGCAGCAAGCGCGAGACCCGCGAGGCCCGAGAGGAACGCCACCGCGAACGAGAGGAGCGACACCAGTCTGAACGCGAAGAGAGCTCCCGCGAGGAGCGCCCACGCGAGCACCGTCACCGGGATGAGCGCACCCGAGAGGAGCGCCGTGAGGATCGGGGCAGACGGAGCGACAAGCCCAAGGACAAGGACAGCCGGCCCGATATCAAGGCGGACAAGGAGCGCTTGTCGAAGCGGTTTGATGAGCGTCCTGTCACAGGACCTCGCCAGACCAGCTTCATCGAGCCCTGGGGACCCGGAGGTTGGTCTCAATATGACGCCCCTTCCAATGACCTTCACGCTTACGGTCAAATGACAACAGGACGCAAGGCTGCCAGCGTCGTTTCTAGCCAAGCTACTTACAACGTGCCTCGCACTTCCAGCATCGTCAATGGTCACTTTAGCAGCGACAGCAGCACCTACGATGACGAGCGTTACGAGGATGGCTCATACCATGCGTATCCCATCCCGAACTAACCTCACTCACATTATTCTCTGATTGACCTGCATCTCGAAGGGAGGGAGATTGTCCTGGCTTCATGCCGGTGACTGTCTCTCTCGGAAATTACCAACCTTCCCGTGTCGCAAGTCAGGACAAGACTCCGATCGATCAGGATCTTGCCCACAAACAAGATTACCTTGGACACACCCCATGAGACATATATCCAAGGGGTGAGGACCATCCTAGCAAGTTGGGCTTAGCTGAAGGCCCACTATGCATCTCTCCCAATCGTCACCGACAGGGACAGGACAGGACAAGCGGATTCTGATTCCAGAAACTGACTGACTCTAATACCTTACTCAATGGGGCAGGCGGGCATCCGGACCGAGTCCACCGCCTTTGACGCCATTCCGTTCCCCGCACCCGCACGGAATGCATCCATATCTATTAACCCCCGACGTCGGGCGATATTTTCTACCGCACACAAAATTGTCTCTGTTTCAAACAACTGGACATCCATCCGCATTCCATACAGTTGCAGCATTTGTCTTGCCTTGCTTTGTTGGTTCAGCGGTTACATTACAGACCTGAGTTTTTACTCAAGTACCTGCTTTTCACATTATACGTTTTTACATACTCGCCATGAAGCTTTATCCGTCCATCACCGAGGAGCTCGCCGAGTGGGTGCAGCGGCAACCCGTCTTCTTCACCGGCTCGGCGCCAACCCTTGGCTCTCACATCAATGTCTCGCCCAAGGGCCTGGCCGACTCTCACTTTGCCATCTTGGGGCCGAACCAGTGTGCCTATATCGATCGCACCGGCTCGGGGTGCGAGACGATTGCTCACTCATATGACAATGGTCGGCTCTGTTTGATGTTTATGAGTTTTGGCGCAGCCCCTCGGATTGTGCGATTCTTTTGTCGGTCTAGAGTCGTCGAATGGGATGAGCCAGCCTTTGCTGACCTCGTCCGCCGTATCTCCCAAGGGAAGCGGTCAGCATTCGATGGCGCTCGGGCTGTCATTGTGGCGGACGTGTTTGAAGCTCAGACGAGCTGCGGCTTTGGTGTGCCCCGGGTCAAGAGGGCCATCTATGATCGCGACTCGACATCTGAGCAACCTGTACCTGTAGAGCAGGTGCTTCCAGAGGGTGTCGACGGCAAAGTGGACGAACTGGCCGTGTTTGAAGAGCGGCCCACTATGGATGCTTGGCTCAAGAAGAGAGTCGACAGCAATACGCTTCAAGAGTACCACAACGAGACCAACGTGCTGAGCATGGACGGTCTCCCAGGACTCAAGGCTGCTCGTCGAGGCGTGGGAGAGAGGCTGTGGTGGACAGACGCGAAGGCGCACGCGAAGAGGGTTCTCGCCCAGGGTGAGGCGATTGCGGTTGGGTTCATTGTAGCTGTGTTGTTGTACGTTGTCATGAATGGTGTCTCAGTGGCATCGCAGGGTCAGTTTTGATGGGTATAGGACGGCGCAAACGGGTTTTTTTTTGGATACCAAAAAGTACAGTGTTGTTGGAGCGGAAAAGCTCCTGAAGGATTTCCTTTCTTGTTTTTTGTTGTTCTTTCAAGATATCATGTTGTTGTTTTTTACTCATCTTGTTTCGATAGACTTGCTGTTTTTATTTGCGTTTGCTACAAGTTTTGGGTTCAACAGCCTGAGTAGAAACGATTCCCCAAAGTTAGGATATGAAAGGGTTGGTTAGCATTAGTGGTAGTAGTAGTAGTAGTTGTAGTGTTAGGATAGGATAGCCGTACAGATTTTTCATTCAACATTGTCATGACTTTATATATGTGTCTCTTAGTTATTCCCTCTCTTTCTCTTTTTCTGTCTTGTAGTTCAAATGAGGTTGACATGCAGGAGTGCGCCCTCGTGATATGTGAAACGCTGACCCGACAAGCCACACGGAGATGCACTGCAACCGCCCTCCTTCAAGGGCTGAATTTTTAGCTTAATGAGCTATTCAAAAGAAGCAGCTAATCAAAGATGAGTGATATGCTGATCGATTTCCTTCAGTCTGCACTCTTGTCACAGGTCTTGACCAATAACCACTCCTCAGGGTCACATCTTGAGCGGCCCAGCTGAGAACAGGGGGGGTTTGACTCTGCAGGAATTAGTTTCAGCACGAGATATGGGTTCGTGAGGTGGCTTGCAGGGAACTTGGTTCGTTCTGTGTGAAACGGCGGTGCGCGATATATATATATAGAGGGAGGTAGGCAACAATGTGGGAGTTTGGCTCTTCTTTACTCATGACTGAATGAATGTCTTCTTGTTAACATAACTTCAACATGGGCGTCTCGAGGGCTTCTTGTGCTCAGATGTGGGGGATAGAGGAGAACTCGAGAGGATGGAGAATATGGCTCATCTTTGCAGTGTTTCGTGAGTATCTCCTCATGTTTAGAACCTTCACCCCGAAGAGGCGAAGGTATGGTATACAGATACTAACCAGACACACAGTCGGACTGATTGTCAACTTTATCGCTGTCCTGGGCTGTCTCTCCCCCTCGACACAAACGATCCATCTATATAAATTACAACAAGATGAACTACTAAAGTCGATCGAGATGATATCTCAGAAATCTACCAGGTCATTAGAGAACCCTCATCTACCTCGAGTTTGGTACTGGGGCATGTCAGGTCAGTAATACCACCCTCTCTCTGTTTCAAGAAGAAAAGCCAACAAACCCTTAGGCGTATGTGATGATAACAATCATTGTCATAAATCATTCCCACCGACACTCTCACTCGGCGCCATGGTCGACTCATCCCTTCGAGCCTCCTCCATCTCCAACGAAACAGCCCTCTCTTCAGCCCTTGCCCCATGGGCGAGTTTCATCCACAGCTCCTCAATCGATGGCTCCTCCGAGACGGTGAATCCTCGTCTACATACCTATCGCACACGATTCCTCTCCTTTTCACGGGCATCTGCTGCGTTGGCTGTCCTGGCGCTGTTCACGTCGGCTGGTCTCCTCGTTGTCGCTGTGGTGTCGCTACACGCTAGGTTTCAAGGAAAGGTGCGGTTATGGATGTTGTACCTTGGTACCTTTTTCGATGGACTCCTCTTACTCGCATCGGCTGTGTTGGCTATATATGCTATGAACGAGGGTCCAAGGGCAATCGTGCGTTATGCAGGACTCGAGAAGCAACATGAGCCGAGCGACTTCTTGGGACCGGGCATGTACGTGCTCGCAGCAGGGGTTCTGGTAAAGTTCCTTGCTATCGCCGGCGTCTTTATTGGATTCCTCCTCTTTGGCTTCATCTCGTTGGTGGTATCATGTCTGGCTGTCATGTGTGCTTGCGCTTGTCTTGCAGGAGGAGCGGAACGAGGACGGTACTACTGTCAATATTGTGGATGGTCTTCAGATGTGCGACCCTATAATGGCTGCTGTCCGAGCTGTCAATGGTAGTCAAAAGATAACAAACATGTCATATGTAGTGCAAACTAAAGCAGAGTGTGTACCTGTGCTCGATTCCTTCGATCCTACTTAGCGTGTTCTAACTACTACTGCTGCTACTACACCCCCCAGTAAACCAGCCTGCATATATTATGCCGGTGCGGTCCCCGCTTGGAGTTGCCGTCGTTGAAGATCGATTCTCCATCGGAAATCCCGTAGCTTCATCATGCTTTGCAATGAATGGCTTCTCATCTAGGAAACGGCGCAGATGCTGCCGTCTTCTCACTCAACAAAGGCCAATGACTGCTTCAAGTCTGCTGCTGCTCCCTTCGCCTGCAACTTTTGTCCATCTTCTCTGAACGAGCTGGATCTACAGCGCGGGCTATGGTCGGCGGTGAGCTCAACGATTAGCGGCGCTGATCGTGACGGACGTCGCCGTGGCTGCTCGCTAGTATCTGTCTGAGATGCTCGAGAAAGGTTCATGTAGACTCCTCTTGGCCTCAGCCGCCGCCGTTTGTTGCAGTCGTTTCAGCAGCAGCAGCAGTAGTAGCAGTAGCAGTAGCAGTAGCACCACCACTGGTACCGCCACCCTCCTTGCTGGCTCCCGAATCCTTTGCCTTGTTGCCTCCACCTCGTGCGCGTCGGCCCCGGCCGGACGACTTCTCCGACGGAGCCGGCCCGGAAGCTCCCGATGCTGCAGCCGTGTTGTTCGCCGGCTTCTTGTCCTTGCGTTCCAGAACCTGCACCGTACCCTGCGCAACGGTGATGGGGCTTGACGTGACTGCCTTTACGAGACCCTCGTGCTCGGCAAAGTCCACATAAGCGAAGCCCTTGCGCTTATCGATCTCCACAAACGTGATGGTACCAAAGACCTCGAGCGATTGCTTGAGCAGTGCTTCGGTGACACCCTGGGAGGGGTTGGCGTGCTTGACAAAGCCGCGAGTGGCGTCTGCAGAAACAGTAGGGGACTTCTTCTGTGCGTTTCCAGACTTGTTAGAGCCACCCTTGGAACCACCAGATGCATTGTTTGCCTTTGACCCAGCAGCCTGTGCAGGTGCTGGTTGTGATGTAGTTCCTGTTGGAGTTGCTGGCCGTCGGGGCTCGACTTCGGTGCTCTTCTTCTTCAGAAGGACGACAGGTGGGTTGGGTGTCGCTTGAGATTGACTCGCTCCACCCTCCTTGTCCTTGCCCTTCTGCTTTTCATTGTTCTTGTCTTTTTCGTTCTCCTTTTCCTTGTTCTTCTCAGAGTTCTTTCCGCCTCGAGCCCTGCGACCTGATGGTTGAGTCTTGGAGGCAGCTCCAGCGGCACCTCGGCCCTTCACAACCGGAGGGGGCGTCTCGGTAGATTTAACGGGTGAAGCCGGTCTCTCGGTAGTGGTGCTTGCAGTTGCAGGAGGGGTGGTCTCCTTCGTCGTCGTGGACTTGGCATCCGCTTCTGCCTTGGCCGCATCCTGACGTGCCTTCCTATGAGCACTGCCAGGACTGAGGCCAAGGTCACGCTGGAGGATCCTAGCAGCGGCCAAGATACCAGCACGTCGACTCTTGGGCGCCGATTCCTGAGCGGCGCTCTCGCTGGTTGGCTTGGTGGTTGTGGCCTTGGAAGCTTCCGCACTCTGCTCGGTTGAAGCCTTCTTGGTAAGAATCTTGACTGTCTCCTTGGGGGTCTTTTCCGCCTTGGATTCCCTCGACTCCTTGCCCTTCTTCTTGCCCGACTCATCGTCCTTCGAAGTACCCTTGCCCTTTCCGCTCTTGGATTCTCCTTGTCCGTGCTTGGCGTTCTTGGAGGAGGCACCGTCTTTAGCTTTGTTTGCCTTCTTCTCCTTCAGGTACTCGATAAGTGGTGTGGTCGTGACCTTTGTCTCCGCTTTTCCAATATCATCGCCCTCTTCGCCCTCGGCGTTCTCCTTTAGCGGTGCTGGGTTTGCGAGATCCTCCAGAAAGGCCATAAATTCGGGATCCTGATCAATCGTTCCCTGGCGTGCATCGGTTCGTTTCTTGTTACCTGGAACCTTTTTGTAGATGGCAAATTCAACCGAGGGAGGTCCAATTAGTGACGGGTTAGTAAAGGTAGCTTTGGCATCTTCCCAGACTGCAGTTCGAACAGTATCGTTTAGAGCCATAATGTCGTCTTTTCTCATCACATGGACATAAGCCCGACCTGGTCGAGACGGCTTTGAAGGACTTTGAAGGGCATGTCAGCGAACAAAACGGCATATTGAGGAACTGTGGCATACTCGGTGGAAATCTTGCCTGGGGCAAAAGAAAACCAGTCAACCCTCCCTTTACCCAATTCCCAGGCGTTTCCAAGAATCGACACAAACTCGTCCTGCGTCATCCCTGGGGGGAGACGGCGAATGACGAGCTTCTCGCCCTCATTGTGAGCCTTGGTTTTGGCTGGCTTAGGGGTGTCGCCTTCATTCGCTTTCTTTTTCATGTTTAGCCCAAGCCCAATCAATTCTTACGCTTCACTGTGTAAATAAATCCCACCTTGTTTGCCTCAGTAGATCTCGCACTCGAGCCTCTCCCCCTGGAGTTTCCGGGCCCGCTGTTGTCGTGCGAACCCCTTCCCTTTGAGACAAGTCAGATACGAGTGACTCCTTGAATGAGTGAGCGACATGGATGTATCACTCACCTTTGTGGTTTCCGATGTCTGACTCGGCGGTGCCGGGAGAACCCCGTTTGCCCGCCGAGACAGGACTTGCGGTGCCTGAGTTGACATTGCGCATGCCGCAGGCCGTCTCTGGTTCTGGTTCTGGTTCTGGTGATGGCGTTGATATTGACAAGGCCGAGTGGCTAATTAGCCAGAGCCAGGAAACTTGTAAGGCTTGATGGATGAGTCGCGGCCTTGGCCTTGGGTGATGCCCCGCCAAGCAACCAGTGGGGCGGTTTTGGAGGATATGCGATTAAAGAGGGGATCTCTCACGTGCGGGTGGGTTGGCAAAGGAGATATGGACAGCAGGGGCTTTTGCTGCCGCATGTGTTTCGAATATTTTTAAAGATTTGAAGAATCAAAGATCTGCGTAGTGAACTCGGAGAAATCACTCTTTAACTCAAAGCAGCCTCGATTCGTCTGACTTAGAAACAGGCTTTCCTCAAGACCCGAAGATTCTCCGGCGTTTCACTATCCCTATCGCACCCCTCCATTATCTAAGCCCCACCCCCATTCGTTCCCGTGTCGCCTCAAGGTACCACCACATCGCCTTGCAGCGCTGGGCTGATATATATTCCCCCCCTCCATATCTTCCCCCGACCTTTTCGCGACGGGGCATGCCTGATCATGGCTGCAAGTGTACCTCGACCGGGCCCCGCGAATCTGGGGCCCAATGCTGGCCTTGATGAGTGGTTGGAAGAGGCGAAGCAGTGCCACTACCTGCCTGAGAGGGCCATGAAGGAATTGTGCGAGAAGGTCAAGGAGATTTTGATGGAAGGTGAGGATCGGTGCTCGGGTGTGTCCAGCGCTTTTTATGGCTGACCCGGCAATCTAGAGTCCAACATCCAGCCGGTCTGCACCCCTGTCACCGTGTGCGGTGACATCCACGGCCAGTTCTACGATCTCCTCGAGCTCTTCCGTGTTTCTGGCGGTATGCCAGGCGAGTCCAACGTGCAGGCGCCAAAGACCGCGACCACAGTCATCACCTCGGACGACATCGAGCCCCCCACCGAGATCACAAACCCCAAGCTGAGGAAGAAGATAAAGGCTTCAGGCGATGGGGCTGCGCCGGGCGGAGCTGGCGGAGAGGAGGGCGAGGGAGATGACGCCGAAGAGGACCCCGATGCGACGGTGGCAGATCGCTTAGACTCTGGAGTTGCTGTTACTGCGTCGTCAAGTCAGAGCGCCGATACCCGATATATCTTTCTGGGAGACTTTGTGGATCGAGGATACTTCAGTTTGGAAACCTTCACATTACTAATGTGCTTGAAGGCCAAGTGAGCTTCACAGGATACACCTCTCATGTTTCGCTGCTCACATCTTCAACAGGTATCCAGACAGAATAGTCCTGGTCCGCGGTAACCACGAATCGCGGCAGATTACGCAGGTCTACGGATTCTATGAGGAGTGCCAGCAAAAGTACGGCAACGCCTCGGTCTGGAAGGCCTGCTGTCATGTGTTTGACTTTCTTGTCCTCGCCGCCATTATCGATGGCGAGATTCTTTGCGTCCACGGAGGGCTGAGCCCCGAGATTAGGACTATTGATCAGATCCGGGTGGTGGCTCGAGCCCAGGAGATCCCCCACGAGGGTGCTTTCTGTGACCTTGTGTGGTCAGACCCCGAAGATGTCGAAACATGGGCCATTAGCCCTCGTGGCGCTGGTTGGCTGTTTGGGGACAAGGTAGCGACGGAGTTTAATCATGTCAACGGCTTGAAGTTGATTGCTCGAGCCCATCAGCTCGTCAACGAAGGATACAAGGTATGTTGCTCTCTTTCTACTGCCTGAACCACTATTAACCATGAGTAGTATCACTTTCCAGAGAACTCGGTGGTGACTGTCTGGTCAGCACCCAACTATTGTTACCGCTGTGGCAACGTTGCATCTATCATGGCCGTGGACAAGGATCTAAACCCGAAATTTAGCATCTTCTCGGCTGTTCCTGACGACCAGAGGCACGTCCCGGCGAACAGGAGGGGCCCTGGTGACTACTTCCTGTGATGAATGGACGGGACGGTATACGCATAACGGAACTGAATTAATGGCAATGGATGGATGGCTTGCATGTAGAATAGCATAGGGTCACGATACCCATGGACTTGTGGTGACATCAGTGGGAATGGATGGGTACGGTTTCTGGGTAGAGTCGTTATATTAAACTATGATCATGTTGAACAAGTCATTTGATATAAGTCCATGTTTGGTTTTCGTGTGCTAGATGTGGTGAGTTCATGGTGTTGTGAGTTTTGTTAATAGATAGCTACGCTATTTCTGAGGGATTGAACTTCTGTGCCAAGTTTTATCCAAAACCTCCTCTTTCACCAAAATGCCAAAACCAAAAACAACAAAGGGAAATCCAATTCAAGTCGCCATTCGTGACTGGATTGAATCAACGACATTCGAAAATACGGAGACCAATCAAACATGGCGAGATGAACTTCTGAACAGCGCGCCAAAGCGCTTCACAATCTATGAACCGATGGCGCTTCTACCCACGGGTAGCTTCACAAACATACCCTGGACAACCACGTTGCAGGGTGTCGGCCAAGACGCCCGTGAGCGGCTATGGTCTAAGATCCTCAATGAGCTTTCAAGACAGGCCAAGGAACCATTGACTCACCTCGCTGTGAACGAGGGCATCCCTCTGCACAAGGCTGAGGGTGAGGCAGAAGAGAATGTGCTCAGAAGTCCCAGTGGGCTTCGCACCTTTTATGGAGACTTTGGACCAACAAGTACATCGACAGAGGGACCATCTCAACAAGATTTCGATAGGACGCTTTGGGTATCGACGAAGCAGAATGGCATATTCCAAACTTGGGCACCGAGATGGACCATGTTCAGTCGAGGAAACGTCAAAGAAAAGGCGAGGCTTCTGGATATGGGAGATACCGTGAAAGGCGAGAATCAGGATGAGAAGTGGGCAGTCGACCTCTACGCAGGAATTGGCTATTTTGTCTTCTCCTACGCCCGTCTTGGACTGAGAGTCTTGTGCTGGGAGATCAACCCTTGGAGCGTGGAGGGTCTACGACGGGGCGCGAGAGCAAACGGGTGGAGCGTACGCATCGTCCAGGGCGACGACCTGACGCTTCCGGAAGAAGAGATCCTAGGCGGTGAGGAGCAGATCGTCGTGTTTCTGGAGAGCAACGAGGAAGCTCTGCGGAGGATACAGTCTCTACAGGCACAAGGCACAGCTCGGGATATCCGACACATCAACTGCGGCTTCTTGCCTACGAGTGAGCCGACTTGGAGGTATACGTGGGACATGTCAACACCGTCCAGTGAGACACGGCTGCATCTTCACGAGAACGTGGGCGCCGACGACACTGAGACAAGGCGGAGTGAGATACAGCGCATCTTTGATGGCTGGGGCGGGGGCACAGGGCGAGCGGCAGAGGTTGAGCATGTCGAGCTGGTCAAGACGTTTGCGCCAGGCGTCTGGCACTGTGTCTTTGATGTCCGTGTTTACAATATCTAGCTGTTATCATGTAGTATCCCAAAACAAAGTTGTTCAGTGCAATTCATCCGTCATGATATCATGCGCCTCTCCCCACGCCTCGCTCACTCCCACTCTCTCTCTCGCCGCCAAATGAAGTAAAATACAGTTTCGTGTACATCATCTACATGTGCTCTCTTAAGCTTGTCGTCGGAACTTTTGAGGAATGTTGGACTCGACGATGGCGAGCTTCTGCATGGCCTCGAGCCTCTCCTCGGCGTCCTCCATCTCGTCGTGCTTCTTGAAGTGCTCAATGTCCTCCGGGTGCGTCAGGTCCTCGAGCTTTGTGTTCTCGTCGTGGTACTTTTCCCAGTGATGGATCTCGTACTCGTACTCATCGTCACCGTGGTGGCCGGGTCCGGTGCCCAGGTCGGGCAGCGTCTTTCCGGCGTCGACATAGGCCATCCACTCCTTGCGGCTGACCGAGAAGTCGGCGTCGGTGTCGAGGAGACCCAGCAGGATATCGAGGACCTCGTCTTTCTTCTTTTGCTCCATGTCCTTGTTCGAGTCGTCAAAGAGGCCGTATGTGCGCATCAGCTCGGCGGCTTGCCACCAGCCATCGCTGTTGTAGTCGTGGAGGGTGAAGAAAGAGTCGGGATCCCAGCCCTGCACATGATGCTCCTCTGTAACATGTCAGTTTGGCTTCCTCTAAGCGTACGGAATAATTAGTAGCATACCTGCCATGTGCCTCGTCATCCAATCTGCGTTCTTATCCACGATGGGCTTCTGAGAATGGGCGCCGCCGTGGGCGAGCACCGAGGTCGCAAAAGCGACGCTGAAGAGGGCACTTGGGCGCATCTTGAGATGATGACTGGCGCGTCAAGGACGGAGGTGCAGCAAGAGGCTCTGGACTTGCGGCTTGGAAAGGCGACGCAAATACAAGAGGCAATTGACAAACTGGACAAGCTGGCGACGGCGTGGCTTAAAGGAGATGCTGAGTAGAAGGACGGGGATACCTAGCCCGATAGCGATCCTGGCTCGGAGTGGTCTGGAGCTGGCCACTGTCGTAATGGTGTGGAGGTTGTCAGGGGCGCACGCTGTCGCTTGGCGGGGGAGGCCACTGAAAGCTTAACTGTTACGGGGAGGAGCAGCGCTGAAGATGCTTGGCTAGGACCTCCAGCTGGACGTTTTCATCTGCTGGAATTTCGACGTTGGGGGATGGTATGGAGGAGGAACTTTTGACATCACGAACGGTAGCTTGCGTCTAGGTTTTACGGAAACAAGCCCACTCGACTTTCTGGCTTCATATCTATCCGTATTCTATCATGGATGTCTCTCGATCAATAAATTCATTTGTCTTGCCAAGTGATCGGCATGCTCATTAATTTGGTGGGGGGAGAGGTGAATAGCTGGCATCTTCAATCAATCGAGTTAGTGGTCCCGTGACCAGGCGTCATGAGTGACTGCGGCGCTACGCGTCTCAATCTCGTATCGCGTCTCCCAACTTCAAACCTCGGTCATTCATCTCGCATCCCACAAGCACGACCTCCGAAAACGTCAGAGCCGCCAACATGAGTCGCCAAATCGAGCAGGCGCTGCTCTCATTGATGCCGACATATGGCTCTGATCTACCACCAGCTCTAGTGGAACTTGCCGGTTCATTGCTTGCACAGTCCCGACTTCATGCAAGTACCCTCAAGGCTGAGGAAGAGATTGCTAGGCTCTACGCTTGTGCTAATATTGCGTGCGACCGGTATGCTCTCTGGTGATTGGAAGAAACGTTCAAAGCTTACAACTATAGACTTAAAATCACTCTTGATCTTCCGCCTATCGAACCACGACCACCCATTCCCCCTCGCATTTACAAGCGACTCTATGGCCATCTCGACAATATCCTCCCCAACAGCGCCACAACGCCCGGAAGGGCTGCAACAGGCCGGAGGACACCAAGTTCGAGATTCCGGGATGCTGGAGGCTCGCCGGCATCTGGATCACGCCCGTTGCCATCTCGCGGGACACCCACAAAAGATCAAAGCCTTGCCCAATTTCGAACCCCTTTAAAGGGGGATGCAGGTACACCGACCAAATCTACGGGCAAGAAAGAAGCTGTTTCGTCAGAGCACGCCCTTCATCCATGGATAAAGCCCACAACTCGATTCTTGTGCGAAGAAACTGATCACAAGAAGCTCGCGCCCACGATCTTGGCCGGTATGGAGGCAATCGTCACACCGGGAGGCCGCAGAACAGAGGACGAATGGGTTCTCAAGAACGTGACAGCCTTGTTTGCTGCCATCTACTTCTTTGTCACAATGCGTGTTAAAGCCCTTGCATCAGGGGAGGCTATCGACCGAGAAGGCTATGTTCCGCTCCGCAAAGAGATCCTTGCTCTACTCACCCGAGCACGCAATGAGGTCTCTGTCAGGGGCTTGGATGAAGATGAAGCTTGGGATGGGTGGAACAGCTTGAAGACCAAAGAGTTCGACGAGGCTGTTGCTCGTGTCAACGAGAGGGCATGGCTCACTGCGGACTGGTATCAAGGTATAGCGGACGTTGTCAAGCTGACCCAGCGAAGCCAGTTTGACGACGTTGAGATGCTCGACGAGGAGACCATGCCCAAGATGCAGGTCAAGAAGGCGGATACCATGTTTCAAGACAAGTACGACTTGCTTAGTGAAGCTAAACGCGCGGATTTCATACACTTCAAGGAAGATATGCTCGCCAGGATTGCTCTATTGACGACAGCGGGTGCTGCCATGGAGGTAGATACAAAATGAAGGACCAAGACCTGCTTTTGGCCACAGAATTATACACATATCGAAAGCTCCCCTTCTATCTTTGGGACAGGACACCCGTCAAAAACTTCTCCAAATCACTATTCTTTTAGGCTGCTCGGGTCTGGGTGAGGAAACCAGAGGGGGCGACAGTGGCCTGGTTGTTGTCGCCGAGAGGGACTCCAGGTGTGGCAGCGAAGGTGGGGATCTCACCGGGAGCGCTGTTGGCGCCAGTGGGCTGCTCCTGGTTGTCGTCACCGCCGGGGAAGTTGCCAGCGCCGTTTCCGGGAGCAGCGCTGAAGGTAGGGATGGCACCAGGAGCACCAGAAGGAGCGCCCTCACCACCACCGAAGCCGGCACCGGGAGTAGCGATGAAGGTGGGGATGCTGCCTCCAGGAGCAGTACCGAAGCCAGCCTGGCCGGCGCCGGGGGTGGGGACAAGCGTGGGAGCGGGAGCGTCGGTAGCATCGCCGCCGGGGAAACCACCAAAACCAGCACCGGGAGTTCGGGCGGGCTCAGATTCGGAGCCGCTGTGGTGACCGTGGCGACCACCGTGGCGACCGCCAAAGGGGAAGCCACCGAAACCCCCGCTCTGAGAAGGGAAAGCGGGAGCATCGCCGCTGGGGAATCCACTGAATCCAGCGCCGGGAGTCTGGATGGGAGCTTCGCCATCGCCACCAGGGAAGCCGCCGAAGCCGCCGCTCTGGGTTGGGAAAGCAGGAGCGTCACCGCCGTCGCTGCCGCCGGTAGGGAAGTCAAAGCCGGCGCCAGGAGTCTCAGTAGCCTGACGGGCACCAATGCCGCCGAAGCCTCCGGTAGGGATGAGGGAGTTGTCTCCGCCACCGAAGCCAGCACCGGGGGTCTGGATAGGGGCATCGCCGCTGCCACCACTGGGGAAGCTACCACCGCCGCTGGGGAAGTTGCCGCCAAAGCCGGCACCGGGGGTCTGGATGGGAGCGTCGCTGTTGCCGCCGGGGAAGCCACCGAAACCGCTACCGCCGCTGGGGAAGCTACCGCCGCCGCTGGGGAAGTTGCCGCCAAAGCCAGCGCCGGGAGTCTGGGCGGGCGCCTCGCCGTCGCCGCCGGGGATAATACCAGTAGGCAAGCTGCCGGAATCACCACCGGGGAAGCCAGAGGGCAGACCAGTTGGGACGCCACCGCCGAGTCCGCTGCCGGGGAAACCACCGGGGAAGTCACCAAAGCCCTGAGGGCGAGGGCGAGGGGCGGCCATAGCCTGAGAAGAAAAGGCCAAGGCCAATGTCATGAGAGAGAGGACAGCCATTGTGATGGAAGAAGGAAAGATGAGACTTGAAAATTCTGAAGGAAAGGGGAAAGATCGTGTAAGAGACGGATCACAGATGCCGGCAACTGGATGTCTGGTGTTGAAAGAAAAGAGCGAGTGAAGATGGCGATGAAGAGAATGATAGGAAACGTTCAAGACACCAGAACAACGGCCATTTATATCTGATCAAGTCGAACATTCTACATCAGGGGATCGACATGTTTCTCACGACTCCTGTTCCGTGATTCGGAGCCGCCGTGGGCGTTACACCTTGACAGCGCCCATCCCGGCTCCGATGGCAAGCTGATGGTTTCACTCGCGAGCCTCCGACAACCTGGAATTGGGGATGGATTCATCCAGATTCGTTCAAGTCGCCCTGTGCTCATGAACCCCCTGGCGATCAGTGCCAGGATCCACTAGCATCTGCTTGGCGGAAGATCTAGCGGACTGGTCGAGAGAAAAAGCCCGATGCTGGCGTTAAACATGGACAGGTTTCGAGTTGAAGGACGCGGCGCTCAGCGCATCGGCATGTGGGAGGGATGACGCGGCTGATGTTTGCAAGGGCGCGCGTTTCCATCAGATGTTTCCTTGCTGCTACAAGAGCAAGGGGGTTCATCAGCAAGCTCTCCATCGTTGCGCGTTTCAGAATTCGGGGGTGGGATGCTTGTTCTTTGAGTCAGAACTGGGCTCGATTGGTGTTTCGACCGACTAGCCCAGACCAGGTCCCGGTTTTTCTCTTGTCAAAGGTAAACTAAACTACAACCTCAACTCGACATGGAAGACGCTTTGTGGATATTCGCAATCGATGGTGTGACTGGGTACTTGGTCCAAGAGATGGTTCTCTCCTGGATCTTGCATCCCGATGGCGCCATTGTTGACCATCTCTACTACATTGCTCACTAACCCAGCTTTCCTGGCACAAAGGGATGTCCCGCGCTCAATCCTCCGTCGACGGCCCATGCCTGTCCGTTAACGTAACTGCTCTCATCACTACCCAGGAAGAGGGCAACCCGGGCAATCTCGTCCGCGTGGCCACCTCGCTTGGTTGGATTGAGCTGTCCAATCTTCTTCTCGCTGCCCCGTGCCCTAGCCGCCTGGTAGACCTCGGCCGTCATGCCTGTTTCGATGAGGCCGGGGCAGATGGCGTTGATACGCACGCCCGTCCCCGCGAGCTGGAACGATATCGTCTGCGCAAGGGACACTACCGCGGCCTTGGAGGCGGAGTAGGGAGTGGAACCGGCGTTGGAGCGGATGCCGGCGACGGAAGCCGTGCCAATGATGCTGCCTCCAGGCCGGGGCTTCTCGGCAGATGTCTTTTGCATGGCCGGTGCGGCGTGCTTCGCAGCCAGGAAGACGCTGGACGGGTTTATTAAGCTGATGTCCGCTGTGGAGTCAAGGTGCGAGATGAGACATACCTTAGAGTGTTTGTCTTGAGTATAGACATGAACTCCTCATCTTCAAATTCTGTAAACAAGGTGGTCCTGCCGACGACGCCCGCGTTGGCAAAGAAGACGTCTAAGCGGCCGTAGCGTCCAATCGCATCTTGAACCACTTCCTTGACCTTGGACTCGTCTGCAGCATCGAAGCGGCGAACGTGAACCTCTACCTTGGGGAATGCGGCGGTGATTTCTTGCTTGTGAGTTTCCAGATGTGTGTCATTGAAGTCGCAGAGATACAAGGCGCGAGCTCCGCTCTCTGCGTACTGGTGGGCTGTGGCACGGCCGATACCCAGTGGTGAATTGGCACCTATGTGATCAGTGTGAGGGATGAGTAGAATAACCTAGAGTTGAATACATACCTGTGATGATGATGACCTTGCCCTCGACGCGTAGCTGACTGGACCCTGGAGCTACCTTGTTGATTGGAGGGAGGAGCTGGTTGCCAATGGCCTCGATGCGCTTCTGAGCTTTGTCCGACATTTTGAGATGATTGAATTATAAGCAGTGATACAAGAAAACAAAGATAAACTTATAAATAATAGATTAATGGGGTTTTCATGGCAACTCGGCCTCTCAACATGACCCCGAGAGCTCTTGGTGAAGCCGGGGAAGGTGGGGCGAAGAGGGGGGCCGCCCCGGAGCCGAGGCTCGGGAAATTTGGAGCTGGGGAAGCTCCGATGTCACGTGTGCCTCTCCTTCCCCTTTGGTCATGGAATTGGAAACAACAACCTGAGGCATTGGAACAACATCTCTCGAGCATCAATAATCATGGTTCATCATCAGGGATCTGTCAAGTTTCTCGTCTTCCGATACAAACGAACCCCTTTCTGCGCGGTCACTTGCGTAAACGCCTGATCCACTCTCGCATGATTGCATTAGATCGGGCTGCCGGTATCTAAATTGTTTGCTTCTCGAGTACTCATTGATTGCGCAAGACAAGGACCCTTTCCCGACTCCCAAGAACTTGGGGCAAGCTCCCTGTTCCCTGTGTCGACGGACCATTTCTTCAAGATGCATCATCAGCAAACGGGAGAGAGGAGGGCCTCAGCGAGGCTAATGCATGACCCGCAGGTCGTCGGTATCGGTCCTTTGAGGAGGACGTGACACTTGGTCAAGGAGATGATGCCTTGTTGCGGAAGATGTGTAATCCGTCATCTCGGGAGTCTACCAAACGCGCATATCAGACGAGGACGGGAAGGGAGAAGAGTTGTGTCTTCGGACAATCTCAAGCTCGTGTGCGATGTGACGGGAACCCTCTTTGCGCCTATCACAGAGTCATCACCAAGGTGACGAGGAAGCAGGAGATGTGATGCCGAAATTATCTGGTGCTTTACTCGTCGCTCTTTTCGGATGCTTGAAACTTCTGGGGATGGAACAATCCGAAGCAATGACGTCGACGATTCTCTCCAAGATGACCAGGTCAATGCTTTCTCATTGACGGGACGACTCTGTGGTTCGCTGTTCCATGCCGGGATGTATATCGTCCCGTTGGCCGAACTCAGGGCCTTAGAGTGAAATACGAGGTTGCGCAACCCAAGTTCGACCGGCTGCGGTATTCTGGGCTGTCAGACTTGTCCCTGAGCTGGACCAACCTCTCTCTGGATCCAACATCTGGCCAATCGCTCTCACGGGTCCGTTGGTTACATGACAAGAGGCTTCTATTTGGGGCCACTTCCACTGCCCAGACTCGACCACTTCAAAGACACTCCCACGTGAGTTCTACCGAGTTCTGCCGTGAGAGGTCGATGGCGTTCGTCCCCTGTCCACCCCCTGCCGCTGGAGGCGTCGTTGCACAGCACAGCACAGCACAGCTCTTCAGGCAGCATGTCAAGCCATTCATTTATCAGCAAGTGATTGCGCGCACGTTGTCGACTGTTGTTCGAACTGGTTGTGCCGAGTCAGCCTCAGCGTTGGATGTCCTGCATGCATATTCATGCACCTGCTATGTCACTTGAGGAGGTGTGTCTCTGGTCTTCACCGCAAAGTGCGCTGCAGATTTTTTCGACAACAAACAATGCACGGGACAGAACGATTGTCTCTGAGCATTGATTCAGGGTAGCAGCAGGAAAAGAAAGGGGCTGGAGAGGTCAGAGCAGAGGGAAGAACTGCACGATACCGTCTGGGCTGACGGTTGACCAAGGCACGCGTGCGAGAGCGTCAAGATGCAACTGGCTGGGATAAGCTTCCAAATGACGGCATTAAAATCAGCCGTCTCTTGGCTTTCTTCTCACCGCAATCCTGCAGCCCATGACGCGCGTTATTAACTCAGCTTCAGGCGCGGGAAGCATGGCGGGGAAGGCCTCTTTGTGTAACCACACGACGCCAAACGCACGCAACGGGGATGGGGGGCCCAGCCTCGAGCGAGAAGAGCAAACAAAAACATGGCATGATAATCCTGATCCTCGAAAGACGAATGAGGCTCAATGAGAGCAGAACAGAATGCGCCATGCCTGCCTGCTTCTGCTTGCCTCAAGTCAGGATCTGCAAGATTTGCCGGCAAGCTGCACAAGACGAGACAATGCTCAGAGTTTTCCACACAGCCCTAGCAATTGCGCTGAACACTGTTCGCGAAAGGACTATTGTTATTGGTTACCAGGCTGCAACACCCTGGTCGACTACTCGCTTGACCTGCCAAACAATGGCCATGTTAGTCTTGGGCATGCGACACAACGAGTGGGAAGTCGGGGGAGAAGAAGGCCTTTGTTAGGCACCCCTATTGTGCGAGGTCTCTGAGGAACCACTGGGGAAATACCCCATCGGGGCAGAGTATCTGAGCTGGTGTTGCTTGTTGGTTGGTATGCCAACACAGAGACAGGCAGCTTCTCTGAACACCAAGTTGGTCTACGGAAGTGACTTGCTGCCGCCGGCTCACCTTGCCTCCCAATGTATCAACTTTGACAATGTATGACGGACATGTCTGGCTAGAAGAGTGCAAACCCATCGTGGCAGCCACACCTACCGACTCCCGTTTGGTCATGGCTACTCGCAACGAGGCGCTCTGATTGCGCGCTGCAAAAAAGACAAACGGCATCAAGGGCCTCGAAAGGCTGACACGCCATAGGTAAATTGCCCGCCTTGTCGCTGCAGCCTCTCGGGACTACGCAGGGCGGCTCATTCTGAAGCCCACCATGGACGCTTCCATGCAGGCAGCCCACCCCGTGGGCATCCGCGTCGTCGTTGGAATACTCCTAGAAGAAGAAGAAGAAGAAGAAGAAGCAGGCCATTCTATCACTCATACCATACGAGGCTATTCTCGTCGGACGCGGGTAACCGCAGGGGGGCGGTGTAACGCCCTACGGCTGGTGGCCACGGACACACCAGCCTGATCTTGTCCATGCTGCCGGTCCTGCCGTGGGAACTATCACTGCTTGTGCTTCTGCTTGGTGCGTCTGGACTCACGAACAGGAAGAAGGGGGGGCAGAAGGGAGCGGTGTTGGTGGGTGAAAGACCGTTTATCAAAACGAACCCATCTTGAGCTCTTCCCCCCCCCCCCCATTCCTCCTTGCAGTGTCCCGTCTTTTCTGTTTGCTGTTTCCATCCCCCTTTCTCCGTTTACTTTACTTCGGTTGCTGTTCGTCCCGGTTTTCTTGTTCTGTCGTTTCGAGTTGCCAAAGTCATATCTGGCTGAAACCCTCCCATCCATATTGCCCTCCCCTCGAAGAGCATGTTCGGCCCGAACCATCACTCTTCTTTATCTACTTCTTGAATCACACATCCATGGCACGCCAGGCTTCGATTCGGCTCCGGAAGAGAGGCTGTAGCAGCGGCCACGGCTGGGGCTTCATCGCGGCCGACGTCAAGGATCCGCCCCAATGCATCGCCAAGTGTAGGGAAAGGTTCCTGCGGGAGCTGTTGCCCAAGGATGAGACATTCGAGCAAGCGTGCGAGGCGCTCGGGGACAGGGGCGAGCAGCAGCA
This sequence comes from Fusarium sp. NRRL 66088, assembly GCA_013186415.1. Lineage (NCBI taxonomy): Eukaryota > Fungi > Ascomycota > Sordariomycetes > Hypocreales > Nectriaceae > Fusarium > Fusarium sp. NRRL 66088. The sequence continues at coordinate 7,335 of JABCKD010001693.1, read as the reverse complement.
CCACCGGTCCTTCAGGACCTTCTACTGCTGCGACTCTCAGCTCTGTGGCGTTGACAACCTCGGCGAGCGTGGGAGAGACCGTATGTGCGACGCTGGGAAGGTCTGAGGGCACGAGGTGCTGATAAGCAACTAGCCAATGTGAATTGGTTCATCAACGCCTGTCAGGAGTAAGTCATCTTCTATTCGAGGTTGTGAGTGAACTGGAGGCTGACACTGCTATCAGGATCGGCTATCACTCAATAGTTGATCCAGGTCCTCCAGACGTAGACTACGTTTGCGATCCTGCGTCTACTCATGGTGATGTTCATTGTCACAAGGCTCAACCAGCAGACAGGGCCGAGGATGAGGCATTGGAGAGTGTATCGAGCACATCTCAAGCACCTACCTCAGAGGATGCCACGTCGAAAAGGTCTACGGCTTCGGAAACTTCAACTTCAGCGCCGGTACAGAGTTCAATGGCCGATACAACGTATTCCACTAGTAGTGATCCCTCGTTGGTCACTACCTCGGAGCCTTCGAGCAAGGAACAGGACAAGAAGGATGAAACTGGACTTCCCTTGGGCGTAAAGATCACCATAGCCATTTTATCCGTCGTCATTCTAGCAGCCGTCATCGTCCTTGTCGTATGTCTTTTACGAAGGAGAAAGTCTCGTCGAAACGATATCCGCAGGCTCATCAAGCATCCAACATCACCTCCTCCTGCGGACTCACCCACGCCTCTCGTCTCGCCGACCCTCTCTCACACCGACGCAGATGGGGTTCCCCTGACGCCACCGGCACGACTCAGGGAGCGCAAGTTCCTCCCTACGCTCAGCGAGCCAAGCCTATCACCGACCAGTAGCAGACATCGAGATCGGTCTGGATTTCCCGCGTCGCCTCTGTGTTCGCCTACCAGCAGCAACTTGACACCAAGACACGAGAGAACACCAAAGATCTACAGCGCAGACCAAGTCCCACCTGTCCCTATGATTGTCATGACGGCGCCAGAAGGGGGACAGAACGATGATGGCCCGGCCAGTTTCAGCGGCGTCACTCCTCCCGCTTCTGTTCAAAAGATGCCACTTGGTCATGGCAACGGCTCACCACCACGACCTCCAAGATCTCGTGATGGACTTTTCAAGATACTCGTCAGCCCAGGACCACCGCCAACTAGGGCACTTCCATCCACGCCCCCTAACCGACCATCGACCCCGACCAAACCCCTATCTAGTCCGCCGCGGAAGGGGGCACCGGTCTGTCCTCCTGCCCACCAATTGACTAAAGATATCGTGCTCTCACCAGAGGCACGGGAGCTTCGAGATATGACGGAGAGCTACGCCAAAGACGCAGGGAGGCACAGCGGAGGAAGCTGGAGTGGTATTGCTGGGTCGTCGCTCGCCAAGGGGAGGAGTGTGAGTAGCCCCGTGATGGAGGAGGCGGATCTTGAGAGGCTAGGAGGAAGGTACTAAGATGGAAAAAGCAGTTCAAGGGAGGAGAAAAAGTTATCTTGGCCTCATACATGAATCTGCATGTATCTGATAGCGGGGAGGCAAGGGTCATGGTGATGATGAGTTGAGTACATGACATGATGAGACGTCATGGATGTATCGTTACGAGTGTGTTTGAACGATCGATTTTACAGTATAATTACCCCCTAGGCTTTGTAGTGTGTAGCATGTCTTTTCCCCTAAAAAAACAGCTTGTATTCATTCGTCTACATCTTAAGCTGACCCCTTAAATGCCCAGCTCCTTCAGCGACTTTACCAAATCAATGATACTCTCATCAACCTTGATCCAATCGATACCCAGAATCTTGTTGGTCTCATCATTGTTAAACTTAAAGATCTGGTCCTCTGGCGGAAACTCGCCCCCCTTGACCTCAGACCCGGGCAGCTTGCCCGCAAACTCGGGAAAGTTGCGTTGTACAACGTCGACAAACTCGCGGTGGGTGAACCAGCCGGCCGTGGAAAATAGTCGCTTTCCACCAGCCTCGGGATTCTCTAGACCGCGGACGTGGGCGCGGGCGGCATCTCGCACGTCGATCCAGAGGGGTACGGGTGTACAGGGGGGGATGCTATCCTTCCAACCACCGCGGAGAAGGCTGACGACACGCTCGTTGGATGTGTTGATGCTCTCCAGAGTGGCGAGGTGCTTTGAAACAGGACCGACAACAAGAGGGGGACACACAGTAACGAGATCAAAAGAGGGTTTCTCGGAAGCGACAAAGTCCCAAGCTGCCCGCTCAGCAAGGGTCTTTGAAGCACGGTAGGCAGTCGCAGGGGATCGAGAAATGTCGTCGACGGTGACTGGGTTCCAGCTAGCCTCGGAAAAGGTGGTTGAAGGGTCAGTAAACTTGTCTTCGTCTAGGATCGAGGCAAACGACGAAGTTATGACGACACGCTTGACGGATGGAGCTGAAGCGTGGAGGGCCTTGAGGATACCCGTCGTGCCAATAACAGCCGGATCAACCAGATCCTTCTTGGGATCAGCTACCTCAAGTTAGCTACTTTATCGCTCTACTAACCAAAATATTCCATTCACTCACTAATGTTAAAGTGAAAGGGACTCGCAGTGTGCAACACAGAATCGATACCAGGTGTCTTGGCAACCTCGTCAAAGGCCCCCGGCTGAGCAATATCCGGCACGATGACAACCTCAAGTTTTCCGTCCGCGGCCTTTTCCGGGTGGGCGTCGCGAATCTTTTGAGCCTTGGACTCTGAACGGACGGTTGTGATGACTGTGTAGTCCTTTTCGAGGAGCTGGTCGAGGATGTGGGCTGTGGTTGTGGTGATGGGGTTAGGAGAGGTTCATTACTTGTTGTATATCTCTAGTTGATGAGGGTTACGTACCGGCGATGAAGCCTGAGCCACCTGGACATTTGTTAGCTTCGTGATAATCTTTTGTTGGGCGTCTTGACATACCAGTGAGTAGAACCTTGGTCATGATGGATGGCGATGCTGTCAAGTCTTCTATTTAGTCTAGTTTTTATCGTATCGTCCAATTTATCCAAATCGCCAGCAGTCTATCAATTGAATTGAGTGTATCTTGACTTGTTCAAGCTCTTCTTTCTTGACGTCAATTCAAGGTTGAGTGAGGAGTGAGTAAAGGAGGGAGGGGGTTTATAAGCAATGGAATGGAATGTTAGCCCCGCATTCGTCATTCGAGGTGGGAAAGACGGTTGCGTCCCCCACTACTCTTTCCTCCATCTCATCTCCTCCTCTTTCCTTCTTATCGGCTTATATCCCCGGGAGACATCTTTTGATAGGAGCCTTAGGTAAACATTGCACTTGGACTAATCAGGTAAGGGGAAGATATACTCAAGCCTCATGTCATGGCAAGGGCATGTCCACATCTCAATGTTATTCACAAGTAAACATCATCACAAGCTCTGCATCATACAAAGTAAAATTACAATTGAGGCATATAATCGAGAGGGATTGTCCATACTACATGGGCCTATGCCAAAGATCTGCACCCTCCATCAAGGCTGCTTCCTGGCTATCGCCTCATCAGGGCCGCCCAACCTGCTTTCTTCCAACTCCAACTCAGTGTGCAAATCGCTATCCCATCCCTCCTCATAGAAAATCATTCGCTGGGCGCCCCATTCATTAGGCCAAATTGCCCTCGCTTCATGAATCCCACTCTCGGATATGTCTCGTGTTGCGAGCGCAATCCACCCAATTCCATTCTATGCTCGCCGTGAACACATGCCCTCGAGTTGGATTGTCGCTCGTTTCTTTTTACGTGTTTGCCCATCTGCTGTCATGGTGCAAACTCGCCAGGGCCCTCATCTCTCTCCTCGGCCCTGGCATGCTGTAGGTTGCTGATTAAACCTTTCAGCTGTTGGTATCGGATGTCTCCGCCGCCGCTGGGGGCGCCGGTGTCTCTGGGGGTTGAGGCTGCCCAACACCACCCAGGCCTGGGGGTGTAGGGGTCTCTTGTGGGATGGGTAGTGTCAGGGGTCCCTTGGGTACCACCACACGACCAGGGAGGGACTCGCCCCGGATCACCTTCTCCACCTCAGACTTGTCTAGCGTCTCGTACTTAACGAGAGCCTTGGCCAGCAAGTCCAGTTCCTTTCGCTTCTCTGTAAGCAGGTGTCTAACATCCTCGTATGACTTTCTTAATGTCTTTTGGACCTCGCCCTCGATCGCAGCCTTGGTCTCCGAACTGAGATTCTCGTATCTCCTGCCATATTCGACAGGGCCCAGAGCGCTAGACATGCCAAAGAGGGTCACCATCATGAAGCTGAGATCAGTCGCTCGCTCCAAATCCTACAGGCTCAAAGTTAGTTCAACTACTCATCCAAAACACTGACAATGACTTCTTACCGATGAAACACCTGACGTAACCTTGTCGTCACCATATCGCATCTCCTCAGCCATCTTGCCTCCGAGCAACACTCGGATGTTGGACATGTATTCAGCGGCAGTGTAAGAGTACTTGTCCATCTGAGGAAGTTGTGCCGTGTGACCCAGAGAAGGACCCTTGGGGAGAATCGTCACCTTGTACAGGGTGCTGGAGCTTTCCTTGTCAAAGAGCTGGACAAGAGCGTGGCCGGCTTCATGGTACGCTGTCATTTCCTTCTCCTTTTCCGTAACAATCATCGACTTTCGCTCGGAACCCATCGTCACGCGGTCGAACGCCCAGTCCATGTCCTGCTTTGAAACCATCGTCGCCTTGGCTCGGCTCGCCCGGAGAGCCGCAACATTGAGCATGTTCTCAAGCTCAGCACCGGATCGGCCAGGGCAGCGGGCAGCGACAGCCTCCAGGTCAACATCAGGGGAAACCTTGATCTTCTTCGCGTGGTGCTTGAGAATCGCAATTCGGCCACGAACATCGGGGAGTTCAACATTGACATGACGGTCGAAACGTCCGGGGCGAGTAAGGGCCTTGTCGAGCATCGTGGGTAGGTTGGTGGCTCCAATAATAATGATCTTGGTTTCCTGGTCGAATCCGTCCAATTCTGTGAGCAGCTGGTTCAGAGTTTGCTTGGCGTGAGCCTGATCTCTTGGGTTTCGTTTGCCTCCTATGGCGTCAAGCTCATCGATGAAGACAATGGCGGGAGACTTGGACTTGGCAGCGGTGAAGAGCTCGCGAACTCGCTTGGCTCCGACACCCACAAAGATCTCGTCAAACTCACTGCCAGACATGTAGAAGAAGGGAACACCGGCTTCACCAGCAACGGCTCGAGCAAGAAGCGTCTTTCCGGTACCGGGAGGGCCAACCAGGAGAACACCCTTGGGCAGCTTGGCACCAAGGTCGCTGAACTTCTCAGGGTTCTTGAGGAACTCGACAACCTCCTGAAGCTCTTCCTTGGCCTCATCGCAGCCGTGAACGTCGCTGAATCGGGTGGTTTGCTTTTCGGCCTTGACTTCAGAATCCTGCTTGGCACCAGGTCCGCGACGGTAAGTGCTGAGCGTCTCAATCACAATCGTGACAGCGGCGAAGCAGAGGTAGGTGATGACAATGAAAACAGCGAGAAACTTGAACCAGCGGAAGATGACGGATCGGGTAGACTCCTGGACAATGACGTGAATGGGCTCACCCTTGCCACCCATGGCGTTGGGGGCGACTCCAGAACCGGCCACAGCAGCGTGGGCTGCGGCTTGCTCAAAGGTAGGCCACTGGTTGTTTCCGGCCGAGGCCACAGTTGGGTTAGCAGCCGAGGAAGCGCTGGCCCCAAGCATGGCCAGAGCCTTTCGGTAGGCATCGTCAGTTGCGGGGTTGGTCGCGAAACGTCCAGATTGGTATCGCTCAACGAGAATAGCAGGCATATTGGCTCGGAGTAGAAGTTGATAGAAACCATTCTGCGCATTCGCATTACCGGGGTTTCGGTTGGCAGATTCCTCAAGAGTCGCGAGTTGGTTGCGAGAAATTCCGTTAGAAGTTCCGAATCCTCGTCGCTGAGCGTTCAGAGCACCAAAAGTAGAGAGACCACGAGAAGATGACAAGATACCGGGGAACGATCGCATAAACGGACGAATGATCGAAGGGGACGACGCAGCACGGGGTTGAAAGTAAGGGTGTCGCAGAATTGGGTTGGACGCCTGGAGGCCTACCCGGCCCAGGCTGGAGATAGTGTTTTGTGCAGTAGTCGGTTTCATCGCATCGGATCCTGCGCGCGAGGCAAGAGAACCAAAGTTCACTCGTCGAAGAAAGTCGGGAAGCTGGATTTCGGTGGCCTGCGCCAGCAATTAGCTTAATCTCATGAGCACGCGACCTAGGCTGCGACTTACGTGTTGAGGCTCAGCGGCCTTGGTTCTTGCGACAGACTGTTCGACGTTGTCCTTGGATGAGGGAAACCGGCGGGGGAGAGGAGAAGTCGAGCCTCTCCACGGAACCATCATGGTGTTTGCGATTGAGGGCCATAGTTCCGTGGTGGCTGCTGCCATGTTCTGAGGCATTCGTCAGCGCCGTCCGCCGCCATGTCAAATCCACAAACTCCGCAGGCACTCACCGGCAGCACCATGGCGTTGTAAGCCATGACGAGATGTTCGAGGAGCCTAATATGCCCCAAAGAATGATGAATCAAGACTATTGATCAAAGAACGGTCGATTCGCAGCGGTTCGATGACGTCCAGGTAGAGTTTCGGCTGGCTGTCCTGTCGGTTGCAATGTTTCAACGGCCCCGGGACAGGCAGGTGGGACGTGAGGATGGTATCGCACGTCTGATCAAGACACGAGAAGAATAATCTACCGGGCCGTGCTCATCGTGATGAATTGCGCACAGCCATCATCGGTAAGTCAGTTGGTAATTGTTGGGGAGTCTGGTTTGCTTTGCTTGCCACTCTCGTCCGCAGTTCGGCATCACGAGGCGACCTTTCCCATTCTGGGCTGTTGCTGAGTCATCTCCGCTCGGCCGCTAGATGTTCCGACCGCCGATTCCGGTGAGGTCATTTGAGGTTGTTGCCATTGGATTGGTCTAGGTTCACAACTGAACCCCTGTTTGGTTCTAGAATGGTCTATTGTCATTGACTGTATCGATGTAAGTTGAAGACATAGTGTCATTATCAACGGGACAGACATGCGACAACTCGCCAAAACGCTCGCTCAGAAAAGTCAACAATTCAAGGGCCAAACATCAAACTACGCGTTGTATATATGGTAGCTGTCTTCCCCTCTACTGCGCTCTGTGCAGCAAATTACCAAAAACCCAGACCTCGTCTCGTGTGAACGCTCAACTCTTTTTGTTCCTCCACGTTCCCGTCTTTCCTTTCCTTTCCTTTCCTTTCCTTTCCTTCCATCCCACCCATCGTCACTCATGATCGTGTCCGTGAATCCAAGCTCGACATGCCGTTATCAGCGCTGAAGAAGTGGTCTTCTTGATGGCTCCAAATCCCTCCTATGTACCCC
>JABCKD010001687.1:0-10036 GCA_013186415.1 Fusarium sp. NRRL 66088 | reverse complement strand
TGAGTCATGGTGTGCATGAGAACACGTGAGGCAGACATCAAATCTCTTATCATCAGGTGACCTTTGACGATATCCTTATTTTTAGCTTATGTCATACAGAATTTGTGCGGTGTGGGGCATCAATCAAGTCGCCAAGGCTCGAGACCAAAAAAAAAAGTTCACACGCTTGGATCGAGAGACGGGCCTCGTGAAATTTTGCAACCACTCGGCGCTGATAACGCTCAAGATATCACGACAATTTGTTTGCGACGGTTACGAGAAGGATAAGTCGCCGACCTTCGATATACTTGAAGACAACAAGTTCCTTGACTGATCAGTTGTCATTGAACATTTGACACGCGACTTGATACAACTTCTGCGACAGCTTCAACAATCTCTCTCGCATCGTCATGTCTACAAAGCGCAAAGCTTCGGCCAAGGTGGCCGCTCCCGTCGTGCGATCCGGCGCCCGAGTTCCTAACAAGGTCACGATCGATGAGTCAAAGGCTTCCATCGCGGGCCCCGAAGCCCTCCAGAGCTCCCAAGTCGAGACGATTGAGATCTCCTCCGACGCCGACAGCGACGAAGACCTCTCGGATGCCGAGGTTCCCCAGCAGCAGGAGGAGGAAGAGGAGCAGCAGCAGACCACCAAGGACTTGACGGCGCGCCTAAAAGCTGCTAAACAGAAGTCCAATGGCGAGGAGGAAATCGCAGACTCTGACGCTGAGCCTACATCGCCTTCATTTGGAGAGCTTCTCCGTGCCGAAAACGAGATCATAGATGTTCCCTCGCTGCTGCACCCCTCGGGCGGTGCTGTCGCCCAGCAGCCCACGCGCAGCGCTCTCCCTATACCTTCTCATCAGTCCCTCACCACCGTACTCTCGCAGGCTCTCCGCACCGACGACACCGACCTCCTCGAGTCCTGCCTGCACACCACCGACCTCAGCACCATCCGCAACACTATCGAGCGACTCGATAGCTCCCTTGCTGGTATTCTCCTTGGCAAGCTGGCCTCCCGTCTGCATCGCCGACCTGGTCGCGCCGGCAACTTGATGACATGGGTTCAGTGGACCCTCGTCGCACACGGCGGTGCTCTGGCTTCACAGCCCAAGGTCATTCACAACTTGGCCGGTCTTCAAAAGGTGTTGGCTGAGCGCGCAAAGGGTCTCTCCAGCCTTCTCGCCCTCAAGGGCAAGCTCGATATGCTTGAGGGTCAGATGGATCTACGCCGCAAGATGTCCCGATCCGCTGGTCTTCACACTGGTGGTGACTCTGACTCTGACTCTGATGATGAGGATGTTATCTGGGTTGAGGGTGAGGATGATGCTGCTGCTCGCACACCCGGTCGGCGGCGTGGTCTTGATGGGGAATTCGACGATTCGGACGATGATCTCGATGTTCCCGTGACTAATGGTTTCATCGGCGACTCTGATGACGAAGAGGAGGAATCTGCTGGTGAGGACGGTGATAGTGATGCCGAAGAGTCTCTCGATGAGGACGAGGTCAACCACGACGATGTTGACGAGTCAATGGGTGAAGATGAGGAGAGCGACGCCGAAGCCGCAACCGCACCACCGTCCAAGGTTCAGAAGACGGCAGGAGGTTTTGGCAAGCGAAGGTGAAAAAGATGAAAAAAAAAGGCATGTACAGCAAAAAATGAAAGGGGCTCTTCTTTTTTATCTTGGCGTTGGTCTTTTTTTTCTAGATTTTTTCGGCATTGGGGGAGGAATTTATATAGCCTTGAGACGGGTAGCAAAGGGGGTGGTTTTGTTGTAATCTGCCTCGACGTGTAATAGGCTACCATTTTCATGTCTCATGATCTCTATCAGTGATTGTGATTGAATTGATGTGATGAGATGGGGAAATGCTGTATGTCTGTGAGCTATGCCGCTGAAGAGGACATGGTAGGGGGCTTAAGTTGATTATCTTTATTCACATTAGGGATATCGTCTCACATAGCAAGCTACGCCTGTAGATGAGGTACTTGGTGTACATGACTTGAATAGACAATGGCATTGAATCGCTCTTGTTAGTCAATATCTCTTGGTGACCTAATACTGCAGAGTAGGGGCTTATGATAACTCATGGGGACTAGGACACTCCCAATTTCTATTCTCCTGCAACTGTAAACATGAACTAATCTGCCAGCGGTAATATATACTTCTATTGGTGAGATGGTAGTCTTGTTTTAAACCTAGGCTGGTGAGAGCTGAGAGACAATACTCCGTCTTGGCGATGGAGCAATTGGTCCGACTTTGACTCTGCCACCGTATTATTGACGTATTTTTGTCGAAGCCTGGAAGGCTTTGCATGCTACTAGACGTCTCGCCTCGTTGCGGATGGGCTACCGCTACGACGTACCAAGGCTCTATCGTCTCTTCGTCCAGGATGTAGTGCAGCACGAGCCGACATCAATCATGGCGTTTCATGAATTTGTCATGACTCTTTTACAAGCTGGTTTCGACGATAATGCCTTTCAAGTCAATGATTTTAGATCCTAGTCCCGGATGGAATGCGTGCTGCGTCTCGAAGGCAGGTTGAATTCATGCAGGTGACATGGTGTTGATGATCGGCCAATTGGTTCAAGACTATTTTCAGGTCTTGCACGGTGTCAAAGGTACTCTTTCGTGAAAAAGGCAAGATTGACAAGTTGAACCTCTCTCATGGTAGTCGTAAGCCTTGTTGCGCGAGTTCACCTCCTACAAAGTCAAATCTTGATATATTTATCACCCCTGGATTCCTCTGGATTCCCAAGTATTTTCACAATTTGATCATATCTTGATACCTTTTTACTTCCAAGTATATTTCTTTTTCCCCTTCCTATGACTCTGAAATGTTGTTTACTTTTCTGCCTGGCAGTGCATACTTTTATATTACCGCTTTGGGAAAATAAACGTTTTTGTTCACCAAGGTTGACCATCCTCAGTTTTTTTTTTTTTTTCCGTTTGACGTTTTTTTTTTCTCAAATGTGAGGGGAAAGTTTATACTTCCCTTTTCGGTCAAATCTTTTGGAAATATAAATCTGTGCTCTCAATCTTCTTCATCTCCCATCTCCTATCTCCCATCACCACAACCACAACTCCAACTTGTTCACTCATCCACAAATCACAATCAACAACCCTCACCATAATCAAACAAAAATGGAATCAACCGGAGAAAAGACCAAGATGGAATCCACAATCCATCAATTCTCAGACTCGAACCCATCCAACAAGCCACCATCCCCCCTCACCCACCTCCCCCGAATCCCCAAGTCCATCGGCAAGCGCACCATCAAAGCCGACAAGTCATACATAGCCCTGCTAGAAGATGGCCGTCCTCGACGCAACCGCAAGAGGAACGAGGGACGTCGTTCCAAGTGGTGGTATACCCGCCAAAAGGCCCTGATGCATCATCCTGGTGGTTTCATCGAGAATGGTGGCTTAGCGACGAAGATGGCATCGTATTACAAGGCTATGAAAGATATGGATGAGGAGGAGGCACTGCCGGCTGGCGAGCAGAGGCAGGGCAGCTTTGCACTGCATCCTGAGGAAGAACGCGAACTCCGTGGGACAGCTGCTTGGCAGTTCTTTGACGAGACACTTGCTCGATACCGTGTCGCAGATGCTCTGTCGACCCAATTTGAATCGTCTCTCGACTTGACTGCAGAAGTATCCCAGAGTGCGACTTGAGATGACGAGACGAGTCTAGCCGTCCTTCACCACGCTTCTTCCCCAGTGTGCTCTCTCGCCAAGACACACTCACTACCTTGATAGTAAGTTGGCAAAGAGTTCTTGAGGTGTCTAGTGGGAATGACTAACTTTGATATAGTGTAGTGGTTGGTGTGCTTAAGAGATAAGGGTGAAAAGTCAAACTGGTTGCGACGGTGTGGCTCTCATGGCGAAAACAACATCCAAGTCATGCATGACAAGTCTCCAGCTACCATCCGTACATTTTGTATCGACCGTCATTGAAAGGCTTGTCACGCTATGGATTCATCACGTCAGACAAGCAAGATTTGATTGACTTCATGTCATCATGTTCATGTTAATCTAGACAAGACTCACACACCTCCTCATGATAGAATACAAGACCCAAATTACAAAAGGGACCACAACTATTCGTTGCCAAGATTGCTTTATCCATCCAGCCCTTGTAGTTTCCCAGCGCCATGCTATGCTAGGTGCCATGATTAAAAGATTAAAAAAAGACGAACCCCAAAAATCTTTGCTTCCCTCTGGTGTAGCTCTCTATCCGGGACACCCAACACCCAGTTCAATAGCAAGCGTTTTCGCTGCAATGTCCCCTCCTTGTTTCTTCTTCGTCAATAGTACAGTAATTTGGTGAGTGAGTACCTTCCTTGGCACCATCACTCTAAACGTGTTGTTGATACGTTGTGATAGATATTGGCGTCGAGATGTTGCTCAAAGGTGAACTCAAGGGAGTACACTCTGGCGCCATTGCTCGATTCTGTTCATTGAACCGCCTGGCATAGGCTGCATGCCCGGTTGCATCAAGCCTCCGCCGTACACGGCGCCGCCACCGCCATAGGGGCTCAGATTGTTCATACCACCATAGCCGCCCATGTTGGGGTTGTTGTTCATCATACCCAGGTTGGTAGCGGAACCACCGTATGGGCCTTGCTGCATCGGTGCGCCGTAAGAGCTAAACACAGCACTCGCTCGATGGTTGAGAGCAGGCTGGTTAAGAAGCTGTGTGTTGAGAGCAGGCGAGGACATGGCTGCTTGAGGGCCTTGACCGCCTGTACCATCATTAAAGGCACCACCTCGGAAAGCACCATTGTGAGCATTGGTTGCACCACCACCGAGACTCTGTGGCATCTGCCGAGTCAAGGTCTGTGGCATTTGGTTGCGATAGGCGGCCAATTTGGCTTCGCGTTCCCGTGCGAGTCGGTTCTCACGTTCCACGCGAGCTCGTTCTTGTTGTGCGAGAATCTCAGCCTCCCTCTTGGGGTGCGTGGCAAGAATATCTGATAGCTGATGCATTCTGCCATTGATACCTGGCACTGGACCTCCCCCAGGACCTCCAGCTTCAGGTCCTGCGCTCAGTTGATTGAAGCTCATTTCGCGTTCACGAGCCTCACGCTCAGCTTGCAGGCGACGACGACGCTGACCGAGTGTCTCTTCCCCTGGTGGCTTGGCCTTCTCCTCTTCTTGCTTCTTCTTCTCTTCAGGATCCTCGAACTGGCCTAGCAGCTCCACGGAAAAGGCACCGCTGACGGGTCGAGCCTTGGGCAGAGGATTCTCAGCTTCATCCTTGGCAGCGAGACGGCGTTTTCGATCAGCAAGAGTCTCACCCTCAAACTCATCATCAGGCTCGGTTGGCGGAGGCTGCACTGAGTGTGGAGTCTGGGGGAGATGGTTGGCGCTCAAGTTGTTCACACCAAGGTCGTTCATGCTTGGCTTGCGGATCACGATAGATCTGGGATCCTGTCCATGAAGACGAGCCCGGCGCTGGCTAAGAGGTTCGTTGTCCTCCATCTCGCGACGCTCCATCAGGCCTAGTGGCCGGTTGAGATCCATGACGTTCTGGGCGCCTTGGTTCCTGGCTGCGATGATGGCCAGGGGGACATCCTCATCGTCCGAGTCTTCGTCGACAAGGTTTCCGTCGGCATCCTCCCAAGCCAAGTTCACACGCTTATTCTTTCGAGCCTTTCGCTGAGTCTCGGCAACAGCATCTATCTCCAACAACGTCGCATGCATGCCGCCAGGGAACGTTCGTTGGGTACGCTGCTTCTGCTGCTGCTTACGCAGCTGGAGTTCAGCCAGAAGTGTCGTGGGAGGTCCATAGTAAGCCTCCTCTTCAGACTCCTCTCCCTCACCTTCCTTGGCCGGTTGTTCGTCGTCCGAGTGGCCGTCGCTACGACCATCGACACTGCGAGCCAATGCCTCATTCTCGGTCGCACGTGTATCAGCGTTGACAGGACCAAGTCCAGAGTCCGATTTGCTAGCCCGGTGGTCATCGTCGTCGCTCGCATGACTGTGCCGCTTGAGCCACATGAAGGAGGATCGCTTCCTAGCATGCTTTTCATGTTGCTTTTCACCCGATTCAGGGCGGAGAACTGCCGATGCAGCGACCGAGGCTCGCTTTCGTTCCTTTCCGTATACCTCCTGGCCAAGCTTGCCAGCTCGTTCGTGGTCAGTAAAGGCGTTGACTGGTGCGTTGGCAGATGCATCCAAGATGCTGTCGAGGGTAGCCATGGCGGATCCGTCCTTGACCTCGATATCTTGCTGCGCCAGCGGGGGCGCGTCAAAGTAGACACTTGCTCTCAGCTGCGGTGGCAGATTGGACATTCTGGACTTGCGCTTGTCAGGATCCATCTTAGACAGTCGCCTGGGCCGTCTCAGTGGCTCGGCCTCAGCTTCGGGTGCTGTCTCAGGCTGGACTGCGGGTGCTTCATCTCGGTCCGAATGCACAGAGCGGATGGTCTTGCTCTGAGGTTCCTGATCTACATGCTGCAGCTGCTCTGTAGACAGAGCAGCAAACGACTCTCGGTGGCCTGCAAGGGGGTCAGGCAGCCAAGAGTCCCGAGTAGTGTCATGGTTATCCAAGGCTTGGGAGCGTCGGTTGTCATCTAGCACACGGGATTGTCTGTTGCCCTCAAACATGGCACTCATCACTTGGGAACGTCGCTTGTTCCTATCGGTTGCCTTGGGCTTGTTGGACAGCTTGGGGGGTAGGTTGAGCATGGCGGGCACTCGGGCCGGGTAGTAGAGCATCTGCTGACCAGTCTCAGGGTCCATGTAAGACTGCGGCCGAGCCATGCCAGCGGATGGCATTTGTCTCTTAGGAGGAGACTCTAGCCCTTGAGGAGGGGCATAGGGGTCGTATTGTTCCGGAACCCAGTGCACACCATCAAAGTCACCGAACGCATCTTGACACTGTTGGAAAGTTGTATCAGAGCGTGAACTTCCAGGCCGCTGAGGATCCCGAGATTCTTCCTGATCAGAGAGAAGCCCGGTGGTGGCATCAGCAGGCTTCTTTTCGTTCTTATCATCCAAGAAGTCATCATCTCCCATCATCTTGTTGAAGACATCGGTGGCAGGCATATTGGCATCGCGAAGCTCGTCGGGCAGGAGAGAGTCGCTCTCCGAATTCTTAATCGGGGGCGATTTGTCCGCCATGTCGAGAACGTCCTGGGTTAGTGAAATAGGTTCGGACTCTGAAATCTCTGCAAGGGAGATTTTTGTGGATCGAACGCTTCTGACAGATGCCTTTCCTGGGCCGTGGCGTGATAGGACAGAGTCGAGGTCAAAATCTGGTCGACCGGCTGAGTTCTTGGATCCCGAGCGCAGACGGCCAGTAAGCGAATGGTTCGGAGAGAGGACGTATCCGGCGGGAGAGTAGCCGCCGTGGCGAGCGGCGTTGTTCGTCGAAACGATGGAGGATGCGATTGAGGGGTGTCGTCTGAGCTGTTCGACTGCGGAACCGGGGGTGTAATCGTCGACAGAACCAGAGGCTTTGACGCTGGCGGCGAGGATGGACGAACGTCTGGAATCAGATCGCTTCAGTTCGGTGTGTAAATCACGGATTGCATCGTCGATGGAACTTGTCATAGACAGTCGCACAGCAGTGGCCTCGAGCTGGGCAATATTCCCGACGTAGGCCCCAGATCGGGCCTGGGAGGTGATGTCGGGAGTTGGATGTTTGAGATCGAGGGAGCCCGAGTCGGAGGTTGTGCGAACGATTGTCCTCGGGCGCGGCTGGACGAACTTTGTGGTAGGTTGAACGCTTCCAACTCGAAGAGGAGAAGGGGAGGATGTGTAGGAGGGAGAGGAACCGTGGTCGTGGGTGTCGTGTGAGGAATGACCGTTGAGGTGGCCGTCTTGGTAGCCCGGTCGATGCCCAGGGGAAGCGGATTTAGTGCCAGTAGGTGAAGTGGATGCTAGCATATCCTGTGTGGCGCACCGAGCAGCAGCAATAGAAGCAGCACTATCCGTACAGTGGGCGCTCGCTGGTGCAGTTGCTGGTGCAGTTGCTGGTGCAGTCACTATCCCTGATGCAGGGAGCGCTGGCGCCTGAGCTGGCACTGACCCTGTGGGCGCTGGATCAGTCTCGTATCGGTGCTGATTTCTGTCCCAGATACCCATTCGAGGCTGCCCCCTGAGAGGCGAGATGCCGCTGGATGGGGCGCTGCTATTTTGGGCGGGCAAGTTGGTCGTATTAATTGTTGCTGGCGAAATGAGTTTCTGATGTGATTGTCGTCTCTGCTGATCCTTCAATACTTGACTGTCGGTGTCCTGTCCATCTTGTTCTAGAGGACCCTGATTTGAGCCTCCATTAGGAACACATTGGTCAGTCGATGGATTTGAATCATCTCGACGGGAAGCATTGACGGTATCATCAACGGCACGTGTCGTTTCGGCGTTGCCGTCACCCGCAGGAGAGACAGCAGACCCAAGATCTGCAGTGCGCTGGCTCTGAATGCTAGGGTCCAGGTCTCTAGCGGACGGCCCTGTTGATAATTGGTCCGAGGCCGCTGTAGGCTTGTCGCCACCTGCACTAGCAGCTCCAGCATCAGCGACCATGGTGCCAAAGCTGCTCATGTTGGACTTTTCCGTGTCCAAGAAGCATGAGTCGTCTAGCATGCTGAGTGGTGTTGAATTCTGGTCGGCCAGCGACTGGAAAGAGGCCGGTTCTGGACTCGTGGTGAGAGGGGTTGAGAGAGGAGAAGAGAGAAGCACAGGGTCGACCTGGCCCTCATCCTTCTCGTGACCACGGCTGACGGGATGTGAGGGAGCAGTCATGATGGCTGCTTGTCGACCTGATGGGCAAAGCCGAGGCGATCCTGCGCCGAGTGGTCAAGGCAAGGCAGGGGATGGCCGCCTCGGTGTCAGTTTAAATGTCTTGCGCTCAACGCAGACTCTGCTGGAGCTGTTCTGGATTCAGCTTGGTGGTAATCCAGACCAGGAAGTGGGTGCAAGGAAAAAGGGTAAGCTCCCCAGACCAAGAGCGCGACCTAGGTTGCCCATTCACAATTGGCGGGTGAGCTCGAAAAGGAATCGATATCGGGCTGCGAGGTGTGGTATCTCGAGGTCACGGGTCAACACCCCATGATATGACGGGCTGAAGTCGGTGTGTGCTTTGAGCCTTTGAGGTGTAGGGCGCTGCGGGCGTAGCGGCTTTGGTAGTAGTTAATTGATAGCGGGAAGCCGGTGTCTCGCAGTGGCTGATGAAGGGTTGTAGCGAGGTCCCGTGGTGTGCCTGGGGTCGAGATAATGAAGTCGAGAACCTTGAAGTCAAGACTGCAGTGCGCGATAGGGAAAAGAAGTAGAAGGGGGAAAAGAAGTAGAGAAGAAATGGCTAGTAGTGGACAGCAGAGTGCAAAGCACGATGGTCCAAGTACGCACGCAGATGAAGTTCGGGGTCCTTGCGCAACAGTCGACGGGAACAAGGCGGGAAGGATCTTGTTGCAAATCAGCCGGGGATGCAGACGGAGGATTTGAATGGCTGAAGACTAGAAAGACGACAGGTCAGGTTAGAGAAGAAGAAATGAAAAAAAACGACGCTCTGCCAGCGCAGACTGGACTGACAAAGCCCCCTCGTGAGATGATATCGAGTGGTTGCCGCGCACAGAGCAAGGTATCCCGGCGTGTGTTTCGCTCAAAGGGCACCTAGGATGATCCAGGTACACAAGCAGGTACGTGCGGAAAGGCCCGCCGAGATGAGATGAGACGAGACAGACTCACTCAAATGGATCCATCCGTTGAGGGGAAGAGAAGAGAAGGGAAGGGTTACGGGGAGAGAGGGAATTGAGCAAGGAGGGGCCTTGCGACGAGTGCTCGCACAAGATGCAAGCACAACGTGGTCGGGCAGGATAATGAGAATCAAACAGAAGAGGTCGGCCCGTACCTGACGGCGCGCATTCGCAGGCGCAGTGCAACGACTGACAGATGAGACGAGAGGACGATTCGCGCAGTGGTGCTGCGGGCTCTTGAGAGGTCGAGATGGATTGGATGTCGCACGGGCAATGCGACCCTCGGGTCGGACCAGATGCAAGGTCCCGGGAGGACAAGAGGCAAACGACGGGAGCGGGGACGGGGACGGGGACGGGGAC
>JABCKD010001686.1:0-23209 GCA_013186415.1 Fusarium sp. NRRL 66088 | reverse complement strand
CCCTCCCTCCCTCTTCTCACCCATGCATACATCACTCGCGCGGATATGGGGATGGATGGCTCCGCACAACATTCTCTAACGCAGAGTCGGAACGGGTCGCCAACCATGGATGGAACACAAGCGGCGGCGATCCTTAGCTCTTCTATCGGGCCTTGTCAGGCAGGAGATGCGATGCGATGAAACCCAGCGAGAAATCAATGTCAGATCCTCCCCGCTCAGCCGTTTAAGCTTTCGCTCCTTTTAGGTGCGAACGAACAAACTGGAAATTAGTTCCAGCGTCGGGGGTCGGTTAAGATGGAGCCGAACGTCAGGTTGGCGGCGACGCGCTAGACGCCACCAAGTCCAAGAAACCCTGACCCTGAGAGGAACGCTTTGAGTTCGTTCGTGCGAGTCGACTAAACAAATCTTTCCTCAAGCGTTGGAATACAGCAGCTCCTTGCCTGGACCGGAAGCAACTTACGCCATGAGGTTGTGGAAACCAACACTCGCGTCCCCACCCCGTCTAGTCGTTGAATGGTTCTAGACGAGGAGGTCCCTGAGATGGATGCCACCACATGGTCCTTTCGACGGCTATCGTTACGGCTTCTCCAAGCTTCAATTCGTCTGACAACCCAACTCCTGACGTCCGCAGTTCGCCTTGGCCCGCATAAAGGAGAAGATTCCTCGAACGAGATCCCAGTACAAGTGTCATTCTCTTCGGAACAAGAACCGACAACGCCCTCGAGGTGTGAGTGGTACCCATGCCCAAAATCCTCCACCTCTGACCATACTCCACATCTGCCCATCAACCCACCCTCGGCGGGACCTCGCTCCCAGGCTTGCGAGCTAGCTCACTACTCCGTACGGAGTAATAAGCGACCCATTTGGCATTCGGCAGCTGCCTGGTCACTCTGGGTTAGCAAATGTACTCCTCCCCGTCCCCTACAGGCCTAGTCCCTAGTCCCTCGTCCTGGCCACGCCCGACATTTCGGTCACGAGCTGCCGTTGGGGTTTCTCCAGAAAAAAAGACGCCCATCTCTCCTCCCTCCTCCTGCCACCGACTAATTCCAAGGAACCATTGACATTAACAGTTGAGACAGAGTCATCTGGACTGTCTTCTCGCTTCTACAAACAGTTGGTTCTATCAAAATCGCCATATCGACCTTGAGAGACTCGGCCTTCAGCAGCCCCTCGAAGATCCACCACCACAGTCTTCTGATCCAACCTGGCCTGGCCTGACATTCTATCAACAAGTATCAAACTGGACAACTCAGCTACAGGACCCTCCTCACGACTTCCGGCTATCACCTAGGTTCGCCACTTGAGCTACATCAAACGACAAGGGCCATCATTGCCTTGAACGCTCTTGGGTGCACCGCGGGTTGGAATTGAAAGCGCACTCAGCAAGTTACGCGAAAGCCCCAACTATCTGGTTACGGTCAGCTTCTCCAGTGCCTTCTAGGGCAGCTGGAACCCTTTTGCCGGTCAGGGTAAGTCTATCTATTTCTCTTTAGTCGCGTCGCGTATCAATTCAGGAGCCGGTCTCGTTCCTCCACCCCGCGTCCCCTCTTCATCAACTCGCCTCTATCAAGGGGAGGGGACTATGATCGTCTCAACGCACGACACTACCGCCGTCTTTATGCCAAGGGATTGTCAGATGTCTTGTCAATCACTCTATTGTCCCCGCTTGCCGAGGTCTACCCCAGCCATCAACATGGTTGATCTTGTACTATTTTGACACCTCGACTCCTCCCATGCAGCAGTCATCAGACTCAAGCCCCTGTCTTCTTCATCACTCCCCCGCAGAGCCTTGGGATCTGCTTATAGAGGAAAACTGACCATGTTTATCAAAGAATCTGCTCCTGCCATCGGTAGGGGAGGGGGGTAATTCATTCCACCCTTGATCCAAGCCACCGAGACCTTGGTCCAACCGCAGCGAAAGCTTCATTCACCATCTTGCAAAAGACGTGATATAAACGCGCGGCAAGATGTTGTCCAACCCTCTTCAACGCTTTTCTCCCTACCAGAGCATTGCCTCGTCAAACATCTCACCAGATGGCAATGCTCAACAGACTCAGCTCCAAGGCAATGGATTAGAGACACTCGGGCAGAACCACCAGTATCCAATTCAACCGCTTTCACAGCCAGTATCCCTCCAGAACCCTCATCTGGCAAGGGCAGGTCCTCAGACGAAGAATCGACAACACCCATACGGAACTGCTGCTCGTGGGTCTGGAGCGTCAGGCATTCGTAGGAGAATCAGTCGAGCCTGTGATCAATGCAACCAGCTTCGGACAAAATGCGATGGCCAGCACCCCTGCGCACACTGCATTGGTAGGTCCTGAAGCCGAATGTTAGGAAGTGTCTCTGACTTCAGTAGAGTTCGGCCTGGGGTGCGAATACATCCGTGAAAGGAAGAAGAGAGGAAAGGCCTCCCGAAAAGAATTAGCCCAGCAAGCTGCTGCTCAGGCTGCAGCGGCCGGAAACGGTCAAAACCCAGAGGAAATTATGGGTGAGAACAACCAACCCTCCAACAAAGGACTCGAGACTTCCGGCATTCCCCACTCTGGTGAACGACAGCCGAGCACTAGCAGTAAATCGAGCAAGGACCAAAGCGACGATGTCATGCGACACACTCAGGGCCTGGAAGGCCTTGAGAACCTCGGTGGTATGAATGAACAGCCTCAGCTCGGACGCCCACCAGCACTGGATGGCGAGCAAATGGAGAACCACGGAGGCCTGGATCTGAACGGATTTGGAAGCATGGCACACAACTACGATACCCAAGGCCTGGAGCTCAATGGCCAGCCCTATGGTCCTGGTGGTCGAAATAGTATGTCAGGTTATTCCGAGTTTCCATATTCGATGCAAGCCCAGAGCCCACCAAATTTTGGCAACAACGCGACCTTTCGAATGGGAAATAGCCCACTCGGATACTCGATGGGTAAAGGAGCATCTCCTGGCTGGGGAATCTCGATGGCTTCACCACCAGGCCAATACCAGTCTCAGATTCCCCAAGCGAACTTTGGCAACTCGAAACTGCGATATCCCGTCCTTGAACCTTTGATCCCTCACCTCAACAATATTCTACCAATCTCTCTTGCCTGCGATCTCATGGATCTTTACTTCGCGTCTTCTTCATCAGCTCAGATGCATCCGATGTCGCCCTATGTGCTAGGATTTGTCCTTCGAAAGAAATACTTCCTCCATCCCACAAAACCGAGGCATTGTCAGCCGGCCCTTCTAGCGAGCATGCTGTGGGTTGCAGCGCAAACGAGCGATGCTCCTTTCCTGGCCAGCACGCCTTCAGCTCGTGCCAAAACATGCCAGAAGCTCCTCGAGCTAACAGTTTATCTTCTTCGGCCACTTATTCATACAGCTTCAGGAGATGCTCCAAGCCCAGTGGCTGACGGAGTCGCGCTTGGTGGATTGGGCGTAGCCATGCCTGGGTCGATTAGCCTGGATGCCCTGACGGGTGAGTCGGGGCCATTCGGTGCCGCGGGAAGCCTGGACGATGTGATCACCTACATTCACCTGGCTGTTGTTGTCTCAGCGAGTGAGTACAAGGGCGCTAGTATGAGGTGGTGGACGGCCGCTTGGGGCCTCGCGCGAGAGCTGAAGCTGGGACGCGAGTTGCCGGTTGGTCCATCACCCACAAGCCAAGAAACAAGTGCAATGGACACTGAGACTGGGGACGATCAGGATGGTAACAGTGGAGGATATGTGACAGAGGAGGAACGCGAGGAACGGCGCCGGATATGGTGGCTCCTCTACATTGTCGACAGGCACTTGGCGCTGTGCTACAATCGGCCTCTGTTCCTCCTGGATATCGAATGCCAAGGTCTGCTCCAGCCCATGGATGACAAGGCATGGCAGAATGGAGATTTTAGCAGCCTTTCCAACTCCAACACGGATCCCAGTCTACTCAACCCTGGGCCCGAAGGATACGTCTCGGATTCGTCGCAAATATGCGGGCCGCAGTATGAGTGTCGAGGTCATAGTATCTTTGGATACTTTCTCCCTTTGATGACAATTCTGGGCGAAGTCGTGGATCTGCACCACGCAAAGAACCATCCGCGGTTTGGCATGGCATTCCGTCCAGGACACGAATGGGATGCCCAGACGGCAGAAATCACTCGGCATTTGGAGATATATGAGCAAAGCTTGCAGGCCTTTGAGCTTAAGCATTTGCCACGCTCGGGAGACGACAAGGTTGACGGGCAGCACGGCGAGAATAACGAGCTCTCTGGAGTTCCTGAAATCACGACGCCGTCAGTTCACTCGGTACACTCCAGCGGGTCTGGTCGACTCACCGAGGGCAATATTCAGACCCGTATAGTCATGGCGTATGGTACACATGTGATGCATGTGTTGCACATTCTCTTGGCCGGGAAGTGGGACCCGATCAACTTGCTTGATGATGACGACCTCTGGATTTCGTCGCAAGGGTTCATCACGGCAACGAGCCATGCGGTGGCAGCGGCCGAAGCCATCAACCAGATCCTTGAATTCGACCCTGGACTGGAGTTTATGCCCTTCTTCTTCGGTATTTATCTCCTTCAGGGATCGTTCTTGTTGCTTCTTATTGCGGATAAGCTGCAGTCAGAAGCATCACCCAGCGTTGCTAAGGCGTGTGAGACCATCGTCCGGGCTCACGAGGCATGTGTTGTGACTCTAAGCACAGAGTATCAAGTGAGTAATGTGGACAAGACTGTATTGGGAAGGAAAACTAACATGTCTGTAGCGAAAATTCAGCAAAGTGATGCGTAGTGCCCTCGCACAGGTCAGGGGTCGTGTGCCTGAAGATCTAGGAGAGCAACAACAACGGAGAAGGGAACTCTTGGCATTATATCGGTGGACAAAGGACGGGACAGGCTTGGCCTTGTGAGCAGGGCTCTGGTCGAGCAATGTACCTGGCGTATCGGGATGTTTGGATGTGAAAAGGGCTGATGGCCTTAATGGTTGTAGTGAAGGGTCGGAAGGGAAGGGTAGGCGGCATGACTGTTTTTTGAAAAGATACCAGGAAAGCGAAGAGCAACTTTGTGGCGAGAAGACAAAGAGGCCGGCGCAGGAACTTTGTTGTTTATTGATGGTATTTACTTGGATGTCTTGATGTCGATCTCGGTGAGCGAGGCTGGATGGGATGGGATGGGATTGGATTGGATTCTTGGGCGTTGTTCAAGGTCGGAGGGTTATTTGAGTCGACAAATCAGCGAAGCGATCGCGGGTATTGATATTGGTTTTCTGGAAACAATTCAGGGTGGTTAGCGGACCGGACTGCTTTAAAGAAGGGCAGAGTTGAATGTATTGTGTTGTCTTGTTCCACGTTGACTGAACAAGGGGCCATTCATTGTGTGAGTGTGAGGGTGACGACATGTTCTCGCACTGTTCGAGGGCGAAATGCTCTTTTTGCTTGTTATGCTGAGATTCTAGGCCACGTCCTTTCTGCTGGTACTTCTCAGGTCAGCCGGGAGTAGGTGAATGTGAGCTGCGTTGCTGGTGCTGACGACGTCTGCCTCGACGCTGTAGATTCGCGTCAGGGAGTCACGGTCAAGATGCATTGTTACCCTCAAAGAGGACGATCAGTATGATCCGCGGCGTTAGGAATCTAATCAAAACAGCACGAATGGCACCAAGATGAAGGTATCCCTCACCCGCGGGCGACACACAAGGATAAATCCCATCACCGCGAGCCCCTTTCCACCCCCAGGGAGACCCCGTAGCTTGGTAGTGGATGGCTAGGACACGCTTTATCTAGAGCGACTGCAGTTTGCGATGCAGGACTTGATTCGCGCTGTCTGTGAGTTGATGCTCGCGTCAACCGATGAAGAATACCAACTTGAATCACGGATAGCGAGGCGACGAACAAAGGAGGCCACCTCGAGCACTCCGACCCGATGACGACAAAGTCTAGAAGTTAGCAAAGGATACCTGAAGAGAAGGAGAGTTTACAGGGCGTGGGAGAGGAGCGAGCTTGGGGGGGGTTGGCGGCAGATGTTTATGTTTTTTTCGCAAGTGGTCGCGTGACGACTGACGAACTGTCTGTCATTCAGGAGAAGAAAAATGTCAACAGCATCATTTTCTCGTGTGACTTGCAAAGGCGATGTCTACCTCGAGAGAAACAGGTTGCGCATGAGTGCTGAACAGAGTCATACCTGGGTATATGTCTTTGTACGCCCCTGACGACCTCTTTTTCGCTTGACAGCCTATTGGTCATTCAACTCGGGCACACTTTGAGAGTTGAATGACGAAGGGGGGAGTCAAAGTACAATGTTCATTGAACTGCAGTAAGGGGTGAAGATGCAGTTTGTGGTCATGTGCTAGAGACCTGCTCAGGGCGCTGTGTGATTCACTTGCAGTGCAGATAGGGGGGGAGAGACCTCGCCAGTGTAGACCGGCTGCTAGACTAAAGGGGGTTCTGTTTATTGGAGGAGGGCTAGCTATTGTCGTTGAGAATTTTGAACATTCACCTCGTGGGTGGAGAATGCGCGCTGCCATTGCATTGTCTAGTATTTCTTGGGTCTGCGCTGCACGAGCCTTGCCTCTCTTCTTCTTCTCTTCTGCATCACTTCATCCTCCACCTTCCACCAAACAACAACATCATCACCAACTCTTCATTTAACTACACACCTTCATCTTGGATTCTATCTAGAAAGACATCTTGAGTCCTCACACACGCGCTGCTACATCTATTCATCAAGCGCGCGTGTTTTATTTCTCTCTCTTCTGCGTCGCTGGCGACCTCGTCACCACAGCGACTAGAGATTCACATTCAAGATTCCTAATTCTTTTTCCAACACTCTACGCACTCCGCACACTTTCCTTCTTCTACTGCACGTTTCAGGCCATTGTGGTCATCTCTACATTCCACTCTTGTCACCACTCGTCACTTCTGCATCATGAATCCTCCTTGGCCTCTGCCCAACGGCAAGCGGTCTTTCGACCAGCATAATGCCGACCAACAGAACAAGGTCAAGTTTATCCACGTCGTCCAACGTGTCGATGAGGTCGAAGGAAGCTCTGAAACTCCTCCTCCTCCCCCCAAGAAGCGTAACGTCGTCAAGCCACCTTGTACGAATGCGCAGCTCAGCCTGGTCTATCCTGCCAACTTCAATTTCAACGCGGGCGCTATCAATCCTGGTCTCTTTGGTGACGAGAATACCATCGATCCTCGTCTCACCCAGTGCGAGGCTGGCCCTTCGGGGCAGCAGATGAGTGAATCTCTCACTCTGAACCCCTCCCGTCTTGTGCATCACTCTGGCGATAACGTCACTACCGGCCTTCAGGCCCCGACGTGTGAGATGGCGCTCTCGGGTCAGATCACCGGTGACAACAATACTCTTGATGCTCGTCACAAGCAGCAGCAGCTGGGAGTTTCAGGCCGGAAGATTGCTGGTTACGCCTTTGAGAAGGCTGGCCTCGCCATTCCCGACGTGGAGTCTCAGGCAGATTACGACAAGATCATCGCCTATGTCGATTTCGAGCTGGCTCACCAGGAGGCCAACCCACCTGTTCTCCCCCCATCCAAGTTGAAGGAGATGGCAGCCAAGCCTCTCCCTGAAGCTCCCTACGAGATTCCAGAGGACAATCCTCGACTGGTGGAGATTCTCCGAGCGAAGAACAAGGAGATCCTCGAAAAAGGCAAGCTGCTCGATAAGGAGAGGAACAACCTCGCGGCAAAGGCCACGCGAGACCGTCGCAATGAGATCATTGCGCAGAGCCGCGTTCTCCTGAACGATCGTGAGGCGGAGCTCAATTGGTGGAAGCTCCGAGCTATCACTCTTGGGGCGGAACCCAATGAGTTCAAGGATCTCTCTGGAGAGCTGAAGAAGGCTCTTTTGTCTGTTGTCGAACAGCGTGTTAGCGAGGGTGATGCAAAGAGGTCTGAGGATTCTGCCAAGAACAAGTCAAAGAAGCAGTCAACCAGAACTGCTAAGAGCAACGTAAGTTGAACATATCCAAACCTTTTAACTATCACATTGCTAATTATGAATTATAGAAACATGTTCAGAAGGATAAGGAGGCCAAGGCTAAGGAGGTCGCCCGCCTGAGAGCTGAGCTCGAGGCAAGTGACGCTGCAGCTCTCCAAGCAACTCAGAGCTCCATGAACCCTCAGGCTATCATGGAACCATATCAACAGCATCCCTTCCACCAGCAGCAACCTGGACATGTTGCCGCAGCCGCTTAGAACGCGGCTGATGAAGACATGGCTTCTTCTATGGCTGATGGATGGGACAATTTCACCAACAACCCTCCCATGTGAACTCTGTTCATCCGGCTCTTATTGTTGGAGATTGCGACGGCATTGCTCTTTCTTTCTTGCTCTGGCTGATCTTGGAACATGGAGAATTCGCTGGTACTTTGCTCCTTTTTGTGGTTCAACTTCACACCCAGAACGTTGTTATCGGCGCAATTTTCACCAACTATAATAGACCGACCACACCATGGGGAAAGACGAACGAACAGGAGCAACCCGTCAGTCAAGCCCAAAGGGTTATAGAAAATGGGTGGGGATTTTACGTGGCTTCATTTGGTCACCAGTTTTTCTTTAGAGGCGATCGAGGTCTTTGGACTTGTCTTTTGCTTTCTCTGGGTCTTTGTTTTTTCGGTCTTCTTTTTTTTTTTTTCTCTTTTTCCTTTTCTGCTCATTTTCTCCGTCTCTCAGGTCTCTTTTCCAGTTGCATCACGGCACATAGCACAGGCGTACGGGGAAATTCGCACTTGTATAAACTCATGTAAGGTATCTAGAGGGCCTTCACAGGCAAATAAAAAAAAACACATTAAAAAAAGCAAAGAACTCATTTCCTTGACGATTTAACACTTCATCCCTGCCCAAAGCTATCATCACCCAGGGTATCATAGTATATTTCCATTTACCGTTACCTCGTTGTATAGTTCAACTGATCTTCTTCAAAGTATGTTTTGACTAGGCATATTGGGGCTGAGACATTCCCTCCGGCTTGGGCTGGCCCATCTCGGGGTCGGCTGGGGCACGAGGTGAGAAGGAAGAGTCTTGAGGAGAATCCATGCAAGCCTTGACGAAGAAGACGGTAATGACGATAATAACAACCCTTTAAACAGTCAATTTTACTTCCCAAGAGACACAAAAGAAAACTCACCAAGTGAAAGCACCTAGAACACTACCAGCAAGCATAGAAGCACCCCAAGCCTGCAACTCGGCATAAAGACCAAAACCAGCAGCGTGGTAGACGGAGTAGTAACTCGAAGTCCAGGAAGCGGCCCAAGCCCAGGCAGACAGCCAAAAGATGGCGTCGAGAATGAGGGCGCCGACAAAGAGGAGGCGGAGGTACATGTGAGGCGCAAAGAACTCTGCAGCCAACATACCACCTAGGATGAGGAATGTAAAGATGGACTAATAAAGAAAAATGTTTGTTAGTCGAGATATACAAGAGAAGTGTTGTTATGCGGGTAGGTGAACTTGCGTCAAAGATTAGAAAACCGGCTGGGTTGGAACCAACGTAGTATTGACTCCAACCACCGAGAAGGGAAAGATGGTAGGCGGCTGCAATGAGAACGCCTAGAGATAGGACGAGAGCTGCAATACGCAGAATGGTGAGCCAGAAGGGCATCTTGGGGACACCAGTGACCGTAAGGCCATGGGTAGAAGTGGTAGTAGTCGACATGACGATGTTTGTTAGAGAAGAAAAAAGGGTATTCTGAATTTTGCTACTCTAATGTTCCAAAGGGAGGGGGGACTTCCCCCTCTTCTTATGCTCCCTCCCACTGACACACAATGCAGCAGCAATAGACGCCCAAGGACCGTTGCGTTAAGAGTGCTGCAGGGCTGAAGGTCTGTCTCTGCCGTGTGGGCAGGGATCTGCAAGTTGACAGGGGGTCATGATTGGAGTTTCAAAAGCCATGCCAAGGTTCTTAAAAGCATCATGAGATCAGTCTATTCAGTTTATCGCCTAGTACCTCATCCAGCTGAAAAGACGGATGTGAGTTGGCAAAGAAAGAAAAAATCTGCCTTGTGAAGATATATGTGTCTTGTGGTTTATTTAGCTGAGAGAAGCTTCCCCAATGTTGAATATTAGACTTGTATCTAAGCCACAGCCACCTTTTTTATCTTCTCTTGTTGCTTCAATTAATGGTACAACGCCCTTGACGGCGGCGGCTACAGCACCAGTCAAACGTCAGACGGCAACATGTTTGGTCCGCGTCCTTGCATTGTTGGCTTGCTTTAGATTGAAACATCCATCCTCCACAGATGCCCCATCCATCCTATCTATGCAGGGGCTAAAGCGTTTTTGTTGCTTTTCCTCAATGGCGCAC
Organism: Fusarium sp. NRRL 66088; assembly: GCA_013186415.1. Lineage (NCBI taxonomy): Eukaryota > Fungi > Ascomycota > Sordariomycetes > Hypocreales > Nectriaceae > Fusarium > Fusarium sp. NRRL 66088. Next base: position 12,937 of record JABCKD010001686.1, on the reverse strand, counting down.
CCTCTACGAAACGAAAAATACCGCTTGGAATGCGAGATTATGTGAAACGATGTGGACATTTGTAGGGCTTAAGCCATGGGCAGATTCAGCTGGAGGCCGCCCATCTTGAGGCCACCCTTTTCTTTCTCTTGGCAGATATGCCGAAATAGCCTCTTGTTCCTTGGCTTGCTTGTCCAGTAAGTACGGAGTAAAATGGTTGTCTTCACCGCTCGTGAACAAGTCTCCCCCTCACCCACACCTTCTTCACATTCCTATCGTCCCCGTTGAACAGCCACTTGGCCATCCTCTCCTCCCAAGTCTCCCATCCAAACACGTCAACGTTCCCTTCTTCTCCCATGCCGTCCTCATCTACCTGTCCCAGTCCGATCAGCTGCACATCCCACTCCATGCCCACTTCGAACCCGCCCACGCGGTCTCCAAGGCCCACAACCTCGGCGCCGCCCCGTGTTCCCAGGTATAGTACCTCCTCCGCCGTCAGCTTGCTCCGCTCTCGCTCCGCTCCGGCCGTTACCCCCATTGCTACGTGACGGCTTACCAGAGCCGCCTGCCGTGCCGCCTCGAGCACCGATGGACTGTAACCTCCGCTCATGTCGGTGCCGAGGCCGACCGTGATACCCCGATCCCACATCCACCGTACCCTCGCCGCGCCGCTTGTGAGGGAGCTGTTGCTGCATGGGCAGTGAGACACCTTGCTTCCCCGTCTAGCCACGAGAGCCGCCTCCTCCTCACTCAAATGCACAGCATGCGCGAGAATCGTTCTCGGCGTCAAAAGTCCATGATGATCGTAAACCTCGGCATAAGAGCTAGACTCGGGAAACTGCTTTGCCACCAACGCAATCTCTCCTTCATTCTCTGATATATGCGTTTGCACTGGCAAGTCCATCTCCCTCTGAATATCCGCCAAACCCCTCATGGCCTCGCTAGAACACGAGGGCGCAAAGCGGGGTGTGAGGATGGGGCAGATAAGTTTGAAATCTGGATCAATGTCTCGGACATGCTGGATCGTCTCCCGCGTCCTCTCCAATGACTGCTGAGCGCTCTCATCGCGGTAGTTGGAAGGGCAAGTAGTCGGGTTATCCATGCAGACGCGCCCTACGAAAGCGCGCTGTCCAATGTCGAGACAGATGTCGGCGAGGAGGTTCGTCGCGGCCACGTCGATGGTCGCATAGTAGGCCGCTGTCGTTGTTCCATGGGACAGCGTTCGTCTTACGCATGCGGTATACACCCTGCGCGCCTTGTCCAGATCCTTGAGGCTCGATTCCATCGGAAATGTGTACTTGTCGAGCCACTCCATGAGCGTCGTCTTGCCAAAGATGCCCACGTTGGGATACTGAGGCGCATGAACGTGAGAGTCTGGAGCTATCGTCAGCAAGCGCATTCTCACAGTCCGTCCGTTGTCCAAACTCACCAATGAAGCCAGGGAAAAAGAATTGTCCTGGCTTTGCCACATGAATGTCCACCTCAGTCGCAGCCCATCCAAGCATCTTGAGCGTACTCTCCAGCTTGCTCACACTACCAGGCTCCTTATCAACCCTAGCGATCCTACCCTCCCCGTCGACGCAGATGAGGGCATTGTGCAGATAGTTGAGCTCCTGCGGGCTCTTGCTAGAGATGAAGGTGCCAGCAAAGACCTGCTTCCTCAGGCCCGTCATCTCGTGGTTTGTTGTTGCTTTTGCGTGAGTTTGTTGTACGTGTTCCCTCGGTTCAAGTTGTGACGCTTTGCCTGATTGATTCACGTGCCGAGAGCGAAAGTGAGGGTGATGATGATGATGTAATGCCGAGACCAGAATTTATCAATTGAGAAGAGGAGAAGAAGGAGCAGAAACACCAGCTCAACTTGAGTCCTCTCTAGTTATTATAGACAAACTCATTCCCCTATCTCCCTCTCCTCTCCGTCTACCAAACGCTCTACATGTAAACGAGTTAGCGGCCAACCATGTCAACTCGTGTACCTCGGAGCTCGGAGTAGGCCTAACTCCTCCTCTGATAGGCCACCTCCACCTTGTTTGCTATCTCCCCGTTCACCGGCCGTCGCCGGCAGCCGACCCACGGGCCTGCCACCAATCAATGCCTCATCTCAGTCACTTGGTCACGTTGGCACGTTGGCACTTCCGTTCCGTCTGGTGAGAAATTACACAACATTCAACAAAATAGAGTCTAACTGCGCAGTAAAAGCAAACGCCTCTCTAAGTAATACGATACATCCATCGTGATATAGTTCCTTCGTGTAATAGTAAACCGGTCCCGTCCATCGGGAACCTGTAAAACTTCTTCATAATCATCCATGACTCTTCTCTTCCTACAGTCGTCTATCCTCTATTCATCCATCTATCCATCTAAGCAGCAGCGCCGGGGCCCTCGTAGTCGCCGCCCGAGCTGCTGTCGCTACCCTCAACACCGTTGGTCGCTGCCTCATCCTGAGTGTACTTGTCCCAGTTGGCCAGGACAGCACCAATCTTAGGAGAGTTGGTCAGCTTGTACACATCCTCAAAGTACTCCTTGGTCAGCGCAAACGGCTTGGCCGTCACGTTGGGAATGTACTTTCCGACCAGCTTGGAGGGATCAATAGATGTCTTGTTGATCTTCTTGAGCAGGAAGGATCGGAAGGGCTTGACACCCGATCGGAGGAAGGTAGAGTGGAAAGGCACATCGATACCTCGGAGAGGGATGGTGGCAAATCCACGCTCAAGCTCCAGAGGACGAGGCTTGGCCAGAGTCTTCTCAGCAGAACCTCGAATGATCTCGCGGAGGTGTCCCTTGGCCTCCTCAATGTTGTCCTTGAAATCCTCAATGTCGATCTTCTGCACCTTGAGGAAGTTGGTCACACCCGCGAGCGTGTCAAGAGCCCGCAGGTCACCAGCGCACACGTACTGCATGTTGGCAATGTTGTAGTTGACAATCTCCAGGAGCCAGCCAGTCTCCTCGGCAATGTTGTCCACAACAAACTGCAGAGCAGCCTCGTTAAAGGTCTTGCTGATGCGGCTGGGGTTAACAGCGCACATCGAGTAGTTGGAGCGTCCGGCGGCGTCACGCTCGACGGCCACCTGCATGGTGAGACCACGGTAGAACACAACTGAAACCAGACTCTCAATAGGCATAACCTCGGCCAGGGCAGCAAGGGCCGAGTATTCACCGAGCGAGTGACCGGCGAAAGTGCTGTTGTTGGGAACCAGACCCTTAGACTTCATGTCCTCGAAGCTGGCCTTCTCCATGAGAGTAAGGGCGGGCTGCGTGAACTGAGTAGCAGAGAGCAGACCAGTAGGAGAACGGTAAGTGTACGAGGTGGTGGTCTCGTCAATGTCCTTGAAGATCTTCTCCGACTTGATGCTGCCATCCGCAGCCACGGTCTCGAAGGTCATGGCAATGTAGTTCTGGCGGATAGCCTTACCACGGGGACCACCGAAGTGGATAGTAAGCTCCTTGGGGTTGTTCTTCACAATGTTGGTGATAGAGAAACCTGACCATCATGTTAGTATATACAATTTATAATGCGTGCATGACATTTCAACTTACCATAGTTGTCCAGGAGGTACTTGTCGGCGCGGTCCCAGACCTCCTTGGCAACGGGGCTGCTGGCATACAGCTCCATACCCATACCCTGCTCCTGAGAACCCTGTCCAGTAAAGACATAGGCGGTGACGGGCTGCTCAACCTCGGCCTCACCCTCAAGAACCTTGTCCTCAGTCTCCTTGTTGCGGACCTCGACCTTGATGATCTTGCGACCAGAGACCATACCGGTGTGCTGGAGCTTGACCTCAAGATCGTCGTTGGGCAGGACCATGCCAACCAGGGAGGCATGGAAGCTGCGAACGCGACCAATGTTGTTCTCAGCGGCCCAGGTCTCGACGAGACTTCGCACAGCAGCGCTAGAGTACATGCCGTGGGTGATGGTACCGGGCAGGCTAGCGTAGCTAGAGAAGACACGAGAGACGTGGATGGGGTTGTAGTCGCCAGAGACACGAGCGTAGTTCTCGTTGGAAGCGGGGGCTCGGAGAGCCAGAGGAGTCCTGCCGCTGAGGGGGATGGGGTTCTCAAAGTTGATGGGCTGGTCAATGGTCTTGCCATTTCGCTCGAGGTAGTCAATCACAGGGTTGCCGTGAGACTCGCCGGTCTCATAGTCAACGCTAGCAACCTGGATCACCTCCTTAGTGGGAAGCTCGAGCAGGACCTGGCCGCGAGTCTCAATGCTGCTGAACACGTTCTTGTTCTTGAAGCGAACCAGACTCTGGAGTCGGAAAGTCAGGGTCTGGCCGAGAAGCTCGATGTCACGAGGAAGCTCGTCAAGAGAGAACCACTGCTTGGAGCGAAGGACAGCAACATCCTTGGTGGTGGCAAGGTGAACCTGGATAGGAGTCTCAATCTTGCGCTGGAAGGTGTTCTCGTAGTCGGTGTAAGTACCACGGTACAAAAACTGAGAAGTGACCTCCATGACAGGCTCGCCGTCACGGACGAGAGTGCCACAGACCTCAACCATCTTACCAGCTTCCTGGTTGATGACGGCGTTGATCTGGGCAGTGGTGGTGACCTCATCGCCCTTCTTGAGAGGCTCCGCACCGGGGATCATGCGGAACTGGTTGGACAAGTGGACAAGCTTCAGGAGATCGCCATCAATGGTGCGAGGGAAGATGGGCTTGGTGATAGCCTTCCAACCAATGACGATAGCAAAGTCCATAGGAGCGTAGACAGTCTTGCCAGGTCGGTCAACGAAGGCCTCGCCGGTGTTGCCAACAGCGTGGACAAAGTCGTTGATGGCCTCGCCAGTAATGGTAGTCTTGCCACCATCGAACTTGGCAGTAACATCGGCGTCGAGGTCAAGAGCCTCATCGCCGAACCACGCTCGCCAGTAGAACTCCTTGATGCGGTCGTTACGGCCCTCCATGACCTCACGGATGGGCGAGTAACCAGCCTCAGGGTGGTAGGTGAAAAGGAGAGGGAGAGCAGCAGGCTTGCCAAGAGCGGTGGTCTCCTTGATCATGTTGACCTGGATCTTGTTCTCGCCGACCAGCTTGACCTCGATCACATCAACGTACTGGTTGTGACGAGGCTGCTCACGAACCACGATGGTGGTCTTGGCGGGATCGTTGGGGTAGGAAATCTCCACAAACAGACCGCGAGAGGGAGCAAAGATGCGTCGGATGGGGTTGGTCTGGAACTTCTGGCCCTGGGCGACAACATCCGCCATGAGCAGAGCGTGACGCCAGTTGCGGTTAGGACCAGCCAGGAGAGACAGCCAGGAGTCAAGCTCGGGGAGAGTGGCAGCAGCAGACGATGACAGGCGGTAGGTGTTCTTGTAGGTGTCGTAGCTGACAGTCAAGCCCTCAACGTCCAGAGGGATCTCAGGGTCAACCAGCTTACCGCCGAAGTACTCGGTGTAAGGGATGGAAGCCTTGTTGTTGCTGTACTGATCCCTGGTCAAGAACTCGATGTGAGACTCATGGATGTTGTCAAGGATCTCCTTAATAGGCTGGTCAATGACAGTCGAGAACTTGGCAGCAGTGGGGCCCTGAAGAATGCAAGTTCGGCCAACGTCCTGGTCAACAACAGCATCCAGATCCTCAGACTGCCACAGGGAGTCCTTCTTGAAGTAGAACTCGAAGTTGTCATCAAAGGTAGGGATGAAGGTGACAGGCTTCTGGGTGGGACGCATGCACATGATGAGGAAGTGCTGGACATCCTGAGCGTTGATGATCTGGTTCTCGGCCTCGGGGTAGGCGGCGAGGACACGATCGATCACACCGAAGGGGTCGCTGAGCTCAGAGTAGCTCTGGAGAAGAGAAGCCTTTCCAGGAGTCGTGGTGAAACGCTCCTCCAGACGGTGAATGAAGTCACCAGTAAGAACGGTGTAAGAGCGGTCAATCCAGCGAGACTGGTGCTTGACATAGAGGAGCTCGATGAGACGTCGGAGAACATCAGCATAGGTCATGTCATCCAGATCGACAGCCTTGCCCTCCTTGTTGCGACCGAACCAGACCTTCTGGCAGTCATCATTGAGCTTCTTGATGATGTAGTCCTTGTTCTTCTTAAGCTCAGGGACACGCTTCTCCTTGGGAAGGCTGAAGATCTTCTGGTCCATCTCGGCCCAGAAGCGAACACCACGAGTGGCAAGCTTGTGGATGGGCTCGCCCATCTCAGAGCGAACGGTAATGACACCACCGGCAGGTCCCTTGTAGGTCTGCTCCCACTCACTGTCCTCAAGACCAGGAGCAGCGACAATAGCCTCCTTGGCAGCCTTGCTGGTGTGGGCCTCCTTGGCAACCATCATGCGGCTACCGAACAAGCAACCGTCGAAAGGCATGGGAGGGTAACCATACTTCTTGGCCCACTGACCAGTGAGGTAGGGGTAGGTATCATCAGCACCACCGAAACCACTACCGGCAACAAGGATGAGGTTCTCCTGTCGTCGGATACGGCCGTACATCTGGAGGATAGGCTGGTGAAAGTCCTCGAAGGAGTGGTGACCACCACCACGGCCACCGGTCCACTGAAGGATAACAGGGAAGTGAGGGTTGGCCTTGGCAATGTTGATGACAGCCTGGATAGCATCGATGGAACCGGGCTTGAAGCTGATGTGCTTGAGGCCAAGAGTCTCAATGTACTCCTGAGCAACCTCAATGGAGGGAACACCGGCACCAATGGTAAGACCCTCAATGGGAACACCCTCAGAGCGAAGCTTGCCGATCAGGGGAATCTGCCAGGACATGGCACGGGGGTTGACGTAGATCAGGTTGACAGAGATACCACGACCGGCGGGAATGGCCTTCTCGATCTTCATGATGGCATCAGTCATCATGGGGCCGATGAAGTAACCACCACCAGCAAGCTCGATATGGTATCCAGCGTTCATGGTGGCAGCAACGAAATCCCAAGGCACGGTGGCAGGAGTCATGCCTGCAACAACGATCGGGGGCAGACCGAGAAGTCGACTCATCTTGGTGTCGAGGTATGTGCGTCCGCTCTTGGTCGTCACAAGCTTGGGACCGAACTCCTTAACCCAGTCAATGGCATACTTGACAGCGTTCTCCTCATCCCGGTCGAAGATCTCGGGCTTGTAACCAATCTCGCTGAGGCCGCCGTCAACAGTACCAGCGACAATGACACGAACGCCAGTACCCTCCTTGTTGCGGCTGGTCAAGACACCGAGACCAGAGATACCACCAGGACCAAAGTCCAGGATGTGAGTGGCATCAGGGAAGACAGTAGCCTTCTCCCAGTTGACGGGATCCCGAGTGATCAGGCGAACAAGGGCAGGGACAATGTTGCCCTTGACCTGCTCGCGGAGATCGTTACCGGTGTTGGTGTCGAAGACGGCAATACCGAGATCGCTGGAGTCGATGGTGATCTCCTTGAGATCCTCGTCGATCATAGCAGTAGCCTCAGCGAGGTACTTGCTGTGGAAGGGAGCCGTGATGGGCAGGAATCGGTTCACGAAGCGGACCTTTCGCTCGGTGTAGGGAATTCGGTTCTGGTCAAGACCAGTGGGAGCCTTAACCTTGCGCAGCTGAGAGTTGAGACCGTACAGCGAGGTGGGAGGACCAGTAACAACCAGGTTGCGAGGGCTGTTGATGAGAGACACGCTGATGTGACGGTCCTCGGGAAGGTACTGGTTGGTAGCATCGATGTGCTTCTGGACCTCGGACTGGGAGAGATCGCGGATGCTAAGCATGGGGGTGGGAGAGCCCTCGCCGTGCTCTGATGACTCCCGGAGCATGTTGGGGGTCATGGAGGTGATGGGGAAAGCCTGCTGGCTGCGAGTTCCGATCCAGAACAGCATGGTCAGGACGGAGGTGGAAATCTCGCGCCAAGAGTCCCAAGAATCAGCGGCAGCGGTAGCAGCAGCCATCACGATACCCTGGGAGTGACCAGTAGTACCGGTGATTCTGTCACGGAGCATACCGGGGTGCACGCCGAGGACCTTACATGTCACCTCGTAGTGAGCGAGCTGGACAAGACCGATCAGAGGAAAGCTGACGGGGGCCGAGATCAGGTAGTCGACATCGGGAGTAGAGTCGGCGTGGTGAAGCCAGTTCATGACATCAAGACCCTTGGGGAACGACTTCTCGGCGGCGGGGTTCTTGGAGAGGTTCTGAAGGAGCTCGGCTGAGGAGCTGATCAAGTCACCCACAAAGCTAGAGTAGGTCTTGTAGATTTCCCGCAACTCCTCGAAATACTCCTCGATGTTGCCCTGGCCACCGAAGATGGTGTAAATCTCAGCATCGCCATCCTCAGCAGCCCGGAAAAGAGCTGAGGCATGTGGCTTGATCGGTCGGTTGATAACAGAGCGAGCCGTGTAGTAGCTTCGGATGAAGTCGAGCTTCTTGGACTCAATGCCGGGCAGAGTGGCGGCAACAGCGTGGGCCTCGTTGCCACGGAGGAAGTTGCGCTCAAACTCGTTGAGGACGAGCTTCAGGACCTCCTCGTAAGAGCCCTGCTCATCATCCTCACCCTCGTCGACCTCGTGGGCGATGAGACCGAGGTATCTGGCGACCAAGTCGGGGACGGATGAGGGCTCGTCATCCTGGGCAAGCTCGTCGGTGGCTTCGGGTAGGCTGGCGATGAACTTGTCTTTCAACTGGGAGGCGTGGAAGTGAAGGTTGGTGGGGATGAGGAAAGAGGTCTCGAGAGAGCCGTGGGAGAGAGTCAACGGCCGGAGAGAAGAGCTGGATCTGGGAGTGGAAATGCCCGTCTGAGGGCCTGCTCCGGTGCCGTACATGGTGAGAGAAGGGGTATCGAAGAAAATCTGCAGGCGGCGAAGAAAGTGCGAGCGGTCAGTTTATGTGGCCGATGGAGAGCTTCTGCGAGGGCCAATGGCACACAAACCTATCAATTCAACTCGTAGCACCAGATGAAAGATCCGATGCTTTCCCCAAGGACGCTGGTGAGAAGAATCCGGCGGTCCTGGATTTGCGCGGAAGCTGGCTGGTCCCCTGGAAGGTGGGAGGGGGGAGGAAATTAGTAGAGAATAGCTTAAGAGTCGGTGGAGCGCGGCGCGGCACGAGACAAGACAACACCAGCCAGGCGCAAAGGGGATGAGAGGAGAGGATGAGGGAAGAAGGGAATGGAGAGAGGATGAGGATGAAGATGGACAATCTCGAGGAGGAAGAGGTCTAAGATGACAAGATTGGTCCAACCAAGGTATAAGTCCAGATGAGAAAAATCCAGCTTTGGGGACGAGGCACCGGGAGCCGGCTAACAAGGGCGTGGTTGAAGCTGCCGGACGGAGTCTGTGGAGGGGCCGCCTCAGCGAACCGAGAGGCAGGCCAAAATTTCAGTTCTGTTGGGGATATGGAGGGGTACGTATCCCAGCAAGCACTTTTTTTTCTTGACCAACAATGGATGGAGGGCAGCTCTGCCTCCCTCCACAACCCGGCCTATCTTAGTGCACACCTCAATTGTCGAGAAGAAGAAAGGCATCCACCGACAAGAGGATGGATGTGCCCGCCCGCCAGTTGTGAGACCGTGAGAGCCATTGGCATGCACCGCATTGGCGGCTCGCTTGATCCGCCGGCGCCCCACGACGTGAGACACCCCCTGCTGCATGGCACTCCCTGCCCAGAGGGGCAAGGGACCAAAAGTCGCTGGGCAAGGGTTGGGTTGAGCATGGCCAACCATGAGAAAGGGTCTTGGAGGTCATTGAGATTGTCCAGGTACCGGTACTTGATGCCCGCCAGATGTGATGCTGTTCAGTTCCACAACGCCGTCAACAACGCCGTTCAGTCGCCCTACTGGGAGACTTCGGGGGTGTTCGCTTCCCTCCAGAGCCCCTCCAAGAATCATCTAGAGCTGTTCTGGAGGGCTCGAACAGTGCTTTGGAGCCGCCGCCTGGGGCGTGTCCGGCCGGCTTGGGGATCCCATGAGGCTGCTGTTGAGCCACGCCTGCAGCGGGCGGATGGACGGAAGGCTGATGGTAGAATTTTTGGTGAGATGTCGATTCGTCCACCCGGAACAACAAAATTCTCCTTGCACTGGGCACATACTCGGCATTCTCGAACGGTTCCAGCCATGGGTTGGGTCTGTTTGCCACGGTGTGGCCGGGCTTGCGAAGCAGGTTGCATCCTCAACTCAATTCTTCCCCTTCAAGTTCCTATCTATCCCCGACATGCCCATCCGTAAGCCATCGTGTCGATATTGAGTTGTATCCATATCTCTCATCAATTAGGAGTTGATGATTCCCAGCAAGGGATTCCGTCATACCTTGGTCAGTAATCCTCAACCCTCACCCCATTCCAACTTGTGCACAACTTCGGTTAGATGTGACAACGTGAGGCAAAGTGTCCATCCATCCGATATCGATGGCAATCATCATCTGGATGGTGTGTTGTTGACTGAAAATTTCCTCGTCACTTGGGGTTGCCATTGGAACGGTTGATCCTTGTCGGCAAAGTCCATGCAAAAAAACGGCATGCATTTCGGGAGTCGATACAAACGTTAGTGCAACTACAGTGAAATCTTGCTTGGAAACTACAGCAGTTATTTCGTCAACCTCTTCTTTTTATTACCCCCTCTTGTTCTACCACCCCACCATCAGCGCTGGCTATTACTGTTTACGCCAGTTCGGGAGCTTCGTGGGACTCCCGTAGACCAGCATCAATCCCCGTTGCCAATTTCAGCAACCACCTCACTCTTGCAAATTAAGTCAACCGTCTCGGGGCTTGTCAGGAGACCTTTTCGGCATTGAATTTCAACTGACTCGGAACCTTGTTCCCTAACATCCAACTTGGATTGAAAAGATGAAACTGTGTTATGGCCCTCCCTTGGTTGTCTCTGTTGGCCATGATGAATGAATCCTTTCTTTCTGATCCAGATGTTTGAAACCCAATTCCAACCTCTTGACTTTGTGCCAGAATCCACCGCCCAACCCAACTCCCGTCCCCAACTTCCCCTACAACATTGACTGGCCCCCCACATTCTCCGTCCAGGCCATCTCAAGCTCCCGAACGTTGTGGGCCTGCTCGCTACGCGTAAAGTACCAATACCTAATCATTGACGGCCGCAACAGAATCATCGAATAAGCCAGTCGGCAATAATCATAATTCAGCCGTCGATGATTGTAATCAAGCTGCTGATGGCCATCATCCAGCTGTGGATGATTGTAATCTAATCGCTGATAATTGTAATTCAGCCGTCAGTGTTGTAATCCAACCGTTGATAATTACGGCTTGGTCAAGTACCTGGACAGCGCCGCACCGGCTCGTCTCGGCGTGTTGCCGGCAGAAACTTGCGGAACAACAGCCTCTCAAAACGCCCTGATTCAACATCTACCTCTCATGAGTGCAGGTCCAGTCTTGCCCACACGCGGCATGGCGCCAAGTAGATCTCTTTGCATGCACCAACGAATGTGGCCAGCCGCGATGGCTTTTGGGGAGTACAGACGGGGAGCCGCAGTCTGTTCTTCATCATGACTTATACGGAAGTTGCTGGGAAGAGTCAAGGTTTCAGCTATGGCTTCAGGCATCAAAGGGTATCTCAACGGTTGTGCATTCAATCAAGACTCGGCCGCCCGGAGACCGACGGGAAACGAGATGTCGACGTTGAAATGTATCGGTACCTTGTCGAAACTCATCATGGGCATGAGCCAGACGCGAAATTGCATCGACAAAGCTGCTCTTGGGCCCTCCCTTCAGTGTCAGTGTCCTACCCTACTGCTTAGTAGGGCCGCACCCTTTCAAGCCTTTCGTAACTGGTGAGCAAGGGTTAGCTGCCACATCCGTCAGATCCTGAGCTGATGGTGGGAGGACTGTCGTCACCTCACCTTGACCATTCCACCAAAGGCTGCTTTCTTATCGTCGATGAGCCAAGATCTCTACTGCAGACCTATAGATAAGCGGGATAAGAGCACAGGTATCAGTGGCTAACCACCATCATGAGCCCGCTCGGCCGAGCTATCAAGGGCTCACCAAAGGCAAATCCATGGTGTTTGAGGTGTAGCCCAGCAAAACATGTCTGATGGTGCCCCAAAAGGTCGGTTTCTGGGGAAGTCGCTCCCCTGGCAGCCCCTGGCCGGTGCTCGCCGTCCCAGCCTGTCTTTTCCTGGATAGGACTAGCTCTCTAATATGGTTGAGGAGGGTGCTGCACACCCATCAGTGAGGACCCGCAGCCATGTGTGGCTCGGGGATGTTCCACTCGAGGTCGTCTCGCCCCAAGGCTCGAGAGAAAGTACCGGATACTCAACCGTGTTCCAGCGGGATGCGGGCCAGCAGGGCGCCCTGGCAGGGCCTGTAGGTACCGGCAGCTGCCTACGACAGGGCCCAGACGCCGGGCAGCACCATTGACGCCGTGGACGGGTGCCCCATGGCCGGATGTACTGTACCTACCTTACCCAGGGGCCAATGTGGTGGAGGGAAGGAGGCAACTTGACAGGGGTGTGGTGTGGGCGGGCTAGAGCTTCCCCCAATTTTTTTTTTCTCTCGACGACTTTTTGGTGGGCCGGTTGTTCAACAATCGGCTCCTCCCTCGCCGTCGGTTACAATCGTGATTACCTATTCGTACCGGCCATCCGCTCGTTGGCCCTCATCCTTTGGCTCCGTCTCTTCTCCAATTCCTCCCATTGCTTCTCGCTGGCAGGCAGAACGCATTTACAAACTTGGCCTTCATATTCATAGACTCCTCGGCCGCTCACTTCTGCCTCCATCTTCATCCTCCTCCCCTTCCTTCTCCCCCCCCGCCAGCTGCATATCCTCCCACTTCGCCAGCTTGGGAGCTTCCTGCGACGGCTCCATTTCTCTGTACGTTGGGGTTGAGCGGGCCCCTGGTATAATCACCACCTATTCGACCATTACCTCGCACCAATTCCTGGTTGCGATAGCCAATTCGGCCTTTTCGAGATACCCCTTTCAGATTCCTCCTCCGACCTAATTCCGCCAACATGCGTCCCGAAGTTGAGCAGGAGCACGCCCACACTCTGCTCGTTGAGCTCCTCGCCTATCAGTTTGCCTCGCCC
>JABCKD010001683.1:0-11346 GCA_013186415.1 Fusarium sp. NRRL 66088 | reverse complement strand
ACCCACGACCCCCCAACCACTTCTCGCAGAAGCTTGTCCACTTCCTCAACCTCATCCATGCTCTTGAATGGCATGCCTGACTCTCTACTTCGTTTCTCTCCATGACCAGAGGCCACATGCTTCGAGATCATTCTGCTCACGTCGCTCATTCCGATTCTGAGTTTCAATAACAGACCTGTTGTGACGTAGTCCTGAGGTATTGTCTCAAAAGGAAGTCTTTTTGAGCCGAGGCGTTTCAGCCTTCCCCCCTGCGTGCAAGAGCGCTGTCGTTTCATAAGAAAACGTCGGGGATCTTGATCCTCCTCGCCTTGTGAGGATGCAGTGCGTGAGAGAACTCGTCGGCGTTTTGCCGCCCTTGTCGAGCTCTCGGCCTCATCGCTTCCTGGTGCTACGCTCAGATCCTCATATCTCCTACCCAGGGGTTGCCTGCCCAGCGTTGTCTCGGGTGGTGGAGGTGTTCTCATCAGCAATGTCTGTAGAGTATGTGCCCACTGGGCATTCCCCTGGGGCTGTTGCTCTTCTGATTCTCTTGCAATCTCTGGAAAGGCACTTGAACTTTGAGTCCCTGGTCCTGCGCTCTCGGTTTGCGCATTGATCTGAGAGAAAACAAATCCATGGCCGAAAGGTTGCTAACCTTCCTGATCCTCTGCATGAGCATGGCTGCCGTGCAACACGTCCTTAAGGTGCGCATCTGCGTCATCGTGACCAAGAGTCAAGGTGTTTCTTCGACCCGTCAACTGGCTCCCGTGCCGTCCATGTTGCACTTGACGCCTGCTCAGCGAACCAGTCTGGCCGTTGTCTAGGACTGACCGACGCCTTCCGTGATCCACAAACCTGTCAGTCGACAGTCTGGCAGCGTTCGGAGGTGACCTTTGGTTTCTGGTGAAGCCTTGATTGATTGGGCTCCCAGATGGACTACCACGATACACGAGGCTGGCACGCGCAGGATCTGACGAAGGGGGTGTCCGAAGGGTAGCAGGCTCTTCCGGACGCAACATCGGATTTGGTGCTGGTCGTGGTCTCGTGAGTGGCCTGAATGGGATGTTTACCAAAGGTGAGGGAACTGCAGGACTTGGAGCTGTGGCTTGGTCTGCCATGTTGCGTAGTGGTGTAGCGTTTTGCTCGGCAACAGGGAACTCGATCACAGACTCATCATCTCCTTCTTCCTCGTCATCCTCCTCCTCCTCCTCCCGGGCTGTGTTCAGGTCCGACTCCGTCAACTCCATCAGTGGGGGGCGGCGAATCTCAAGGCGACCCGTGGCTGTGTTGGGATTCAACGAATGTTCGTCTTGCATGTTTTCCAGCGTAGCTGTTTCATCTGTTGCAATCTCTATTGGTTCATGACGTTTAGGTCGGAAATATCGACCAATGTCTTCAGAAAGGCGGATGGGGGGTGACTCCTGGCGACGAGAGGAAGCTGCATGTCGTCGTGCAAGTTGTACCAGGATTAACCCTTCTGTGACACCTGCATCGCTTGAGTTGCTGTCGTTCCGGGAGAGGTTGACCACGGCCTTGGTTCTCATCGCTGTTGAAACCGTTCGTGGTTCTTCGGTATCAACAGCCGTGTTCTGATAGGCAGAGCGGGCAGTACTGAGCGACCGAGAATTGCGAGCTGCAACAGGTGGAGCAGCATTACCACCTTGAAAGGTGTTGGAACTAAAGTCAAGCACCCTTTCAATCTCATCGTTAAGAGCCTCGATAGGGTCTAGACCGTTCATTGTGCTGCTTCCTTGAGTGTTGCTTTGGCAGTTGACACCGGTTGGCTTCTCTCTTGATTCCCGTGGGATCTCTGGCGTCTGGGGTAGCGAGGCTTCTCTCTGCATCTGCCTTGTGATGCGCACATTGCGTTGCTCTTCTCGCCTAGGAGCCATTCCTGTGGTCACTGTATCCTTCCCTCCGTAAACCTTGTCGCAAAGGGTCTGAAAGCAGTCAAGGATAGCTGGTTCGTCCTTGAAAAGCACCTCGTCCTTGAGTGGTGACACATTGGGGTCGTAGGAGCCTGGTTGGCACTTGATACTCAGCTGCATGAAAGGGTTGGGGAGAGACCGTAAATCCTTAGTTGAGGCCAAAGTCCGCGAGATGCTCGCCTTGAAAATGGCAACAATCTTCTTCCCTATCCCAGTCGCAGAGGAAATGGGTCGTGAATCCACCGAGATGAAAGCTCCCTTGCTCTTGACTATCTTGGCATCGCTCCCGCGGCTTGGGAGAAACGCAGTGAGAACGGGCTCTTGTGACAAGTTGGTCGGTGATCCATCAGTATCTGTGCCTGATGAGATCTCATCGAGTTGAGTGACGAGTGCATGGCCAAAGACTTGTGTAATAGCCTCACGTGTGTTTTTCGATGAACAGGGCGAATACAACCACGACTGGCAAGGATCGCCAGGAACTTTGAAAGATAGTTTCAGATGTGGCAGCGCTAATGCGTACCCTTCCAGGAGTTTCTTGGTGTTGGTCAATGTTTTGCGACTCCCTTTCAGGGCAGTCTGCTTGCGCACGGGGATGTTTTCGAATAGCTTCCAGGCTTGAACTGTCGTTCCCACAGAGCTGGATATGGGCTGTTGCTTTTCAACTCCGCCCTGTCCGAACTTTAGGAACAGGAGCGATCCAACGGGATCTTGAGCAGTCCGAGTTGAAACTTTGATCGTTGCCAGAGAGTTGGCACTAGCAAGCGCCTCACCGCGGAACCCTAAGGTAGTGCCGCCCTTGAATTCTAGCTCGTTGAAGCTTCTGAGTTTGCTTGTGTGAGCTCGGCGACCCAGGTAGTCGTAGTCCTCGAGTCGTATTCCCCGGCCATTGTCCCGGACCTGAATCTTGTCGACGGTGTTGGATGCGATGGTGACTTCGATAGATGTGGCACCTGCGTCAATGCTGTTGTCCACGAGCTCCTTGGCCAGGGAAAGGGGATCTGCGATCGCAGATGAGGAGCCTAAAAGGCGAGCTGTAGATGAAGGTAGTGCTGATATCGACATGGTGATGTGAAGATGGCTTGGAGATTGTGAACCACGATATGAGATCTCTCGAGTGGTTATGGTAAATTGAAACACAGCATCTGGTTGCCCGAGAGACTACATGGATCATGTGGATAACATGCTGGTGGAGTGCTTAATATGGATGAAAGCAATAAGAACAGGGGATGGCTTGTAGGTGAAGGAGAGAAAAACACGAGGTTGCAAGGCGTGATTCATCTTTTCTGCCTGGACCACGGGATTGAAGCTTCTCGTAGAGGGAAAGAACGTGGTGGATTTGCATTCGCGTAGTCGTAGGTTAGGTAGGTGGTTCCTTCCCAAGCGAAGTAGACGAAGGCCGCCTGAACCGGGGCCGACCATCGCCAAGCCAGGGCAGGCGCGATCCGCTTATCACCACCTGGCACGCACCAGGCACGGCACGGCTGGTAGGTACGTACCTCCCTCCTTCTGACCTCCCTCTTCAGTCCAGTCCCTGCATTCCAAACCCTCCCCTGAGAGCTGCAGAGGTGCCCACGCTGTGACGTGATGTCCGCCAACCCCGCTATGAGCTGCCGCGTGGCCCCGCACCCACTGGCGGCCACATCCATTCAATTACTCAAGCTTGACAAACCATCCATCCTTTCAACTACATCCACCAAGAAGCAGTTCACGATAGAGTCATCGCCATTGCCCACGAGAAACATCGCCACAGAACACCATACATAGACGAAAGCATTCTTAGCCAGCCACAATGTCGTCTCTCAAGGGTCCCTCCCCTCAACACCACGATGGCTCTAACCTGCGCATCGCCATCGTCCACGCCCGCTGGAACTCTACCATCATCGAGCCCCTCGTCACCGGCGCAAAGGAAAAGCTCCTCGCCAGCGGCGTCAAGGAGTCCAACATTGTTGTCCAGTCTTGCCCCGGTTCTTGGGAGCTCCCCATTGCCGTCCAGCGGTATAGCCCTCTTCCCTTTGTGGGCTGTCATCAGAATGCTGACATATCCGGCTCCGTAGCCTCTTCTCTGCGTCCCAGATCCAGGGCACCGCTACTGGCGGTCCCTCTGCGACCGACCTTCTCGCCTCGTCGACCCCAGATCTCTCTACTCTCCCTGCGTCTTCGGGCCCCTTTGATGCCATCATCGCTGTCGGTGTTCTCATCAAGGGCGAGACCATGCACTTTGAGTACATCGCCGAGTCTACCTGCCAGGGCTTGATGCGCGTTCAGCTTGACACTGGCGTCCCCGTCATTCTCGGTGTTCTGACCGTCCTCACCGAAGACCAGGCCAAGGCTCGTGCCGGTGTCGAGGGCAAGGGTCACAACCACGGCGAGGACTGGGGACTGGCCGCTGTTGAGATGGGTGTCAAGAGACGGGAATGGGCCAACGGAACCATCGATGGTTAAGCCCAACAACATCAGAACAAAGCTCCAGCAATGGAGCAAATAGCAACGACTGCGGGACTTTTGAATATCGGCGTTGAGTAACAATTGAAAAAAAAAGACAATAGACACTGGGTGGATTGGATGAACACATCACCAAACAGCCTTGAAAGATGATACTTGAGACAATTCCAATAGTGACCTCCCAATTAGTCAATTACCGGCATAAAGGTTTATCTATCATGCACGCGACCTGATCCCACAGGCCGGTGCCCATCATTTCTTCCCATACGACGCCCAAACGAAAAGCAGAGTTCTAGAATATACAAAGGTTGTATGGGGTTCCCAGCTGACGCTCGAGTTGGGCTAGTCCCAGGAATCTCCAGATGCAAAAGTAGGGCGTATAAATCCAATCTTTCCTCCTTCTCTTTTTATAAACCTCGTGAGATGACCCCCTCTAGATCATCGTACCTAGCTCACTCCCGAATCCCTTCTTGCTCTTCCAGAGCGTTCGCTTCTTGTCTCGCTTCGCCTTCATGGCTTCCCAGCCCTCCTCATCGTCGTCATCTGATCCATCATTGGCAGTGTTGACTACGTTGATGGTAGACTTGGACTTGGTCTCATCCCACCGGCCGAGTGCCCCGGACATGGTGTTGGTCCGGCGATGGGGATCAGCCATCATTGGATCAACGGCCTGAGACACGGGTCGGTAGCGCCCAGGCAGACCGATGTTGCTTCGTTCAGAGGGCGCAATCGACGGGGTGTAGCCCATCGGTAATCCTCCATGAATGGAGCCAGCATACCCAGCAGGAGGTGGCATCTGCATGAAAGAGGCCGAGCTGGGCTGAACCATGCTCATGGTGCGCATGCCAGCGTCCATACGGCGAGGTGGCTCCAGAGCAGGCTCGAACATCATTGAGTGTCGTGATGAGAGATCGTTCATAGACTGCGTGGCGGGCAGTCCGCCATATGGTGGCTGCAACTGAGCCATGCCGGTCTGCTGCTGCTGCTGGTTGTTGGTTGCCATCATCTGCATGAACTGCATCTGCATCTGCATGAATTGCGACATCTGCTGGGTCATCTGGAGCTGAGCCTGATCTCCCACAGTGAGTTGTGGTGGAGGCATGGGCGGCTGAAGCATGGGCTGTGACATTCCCATAGCGGGCATGTTGTACATGCCACCCATTCCACCGCCAATTCCACCGCCGTTGCCCACGTTGTTTATCAAGCCGTTGGGGTTCTCAAAGGGTCCTTGTGGCGCATTCAGACCAGGAATAAGTTTCTGGCCATTTGCGGGTGCACCACCACGGCGCATAGCCCGCGTTCGCTCCTCGTTGGCAATCACGCCAACGAGACCACCAGGAGGAAGGGGACCCTGTTGCTGAGGCTCCGAGGCAGGGACACCGCCACTAAAGGTCAACGATTCCCGCACAGCAGGCTTCGCAATGCTGGCACCAACAAACGGATCCTGAGGGAGGTTTCGCGCAAAGGCAGGAAGCATCGAGTGCCGCTGAGCCGAGTTTTCACCCATGGCTGAACCGGGTCTCGGGGGCTGTAGCGAGGCGGACGCGCGCAGGTTTGGATTGGAACCCATGTTGCTTAGCCGGGTTGGAGGCCGGTTCTTATTAGGGAAACCGTGGGCCTGTAGAATGGCCAAGGGGACCTCGTCATCGTCATCTTCGTCAGAAATGCCAGTGGGAGGTCCTGGAGATGGGGTCTTCTTCATCAGGTGCAGCTGAGGTGCGCTCATCGAAGCGGCCAATCCAGGGCGGTCAGGCGGTTGCATCTCGGGCTGCTCGCCGGTCACCTTCATCATCTGTTGTCGGTAAACAGCCATGTGAGCCTCCTGTTTTCTCCTCTGCTTCGCTTGCTGCTTCGACTTTTCGATATCATCTTCGTCGTCGTCGTAGTTGATCTCATCTTCGTCATCATTGTCATTGGCAGTTGCTTGGTGAGCGGTCTCGTTCGAGTCCTTTTCCTTGTCTTGTCGGTACTTCTCAAACTGAGCGGGAGTCATGACCTTGTTTCGAGGGGGACTGGGAGCTCGTGAGGTATATCGATTGGCGATGCGTGACGAGTGCGCCAGAGTTCCTTCGAACATGTTGTCATCGCCCTTCTTGAAGCTAGAAGTGAGAGGCTTCCTGGTGAATGATGAAAAGGAGTCTTCATCTCGTCGGTAACGGCCAGAGGGAGGGTTGGCACTGTTGGAATCAGAAAGCATGCGTCCTACAGCGATGGAATCCTGCAGGAGTCTGGCATCCTCATCTTCAATAATATCGGACGGGCGGTTCGACGTCTTGAACGAACTCTGGTGGCGTGGCACAGGTGGCGGCACGTCGATTTCCGGAGATGCGGGGGTGGAACCGAGAAGATTGTCATCCGAAGTGCGGCTGTTCCATGATTCGAGAGGGGGTTCGACATTGGCCGTCTTGTTGATGCTCAGGGGCGCGGGCTGGGCTGTGCGGTTGCCTGTCAAGGATCGAGGAGCGGCAGATCCATCCGTCTTCAGGGTAGCGACGCTTGCCCTCTTGTCAAAAGTGCTAAACATGGAGCCAAAATCTCCGCCGAGATCCATCCCTCCGTTTTCCAACTTGGGCGGTGTGGCAGTGCTGGTCGTAGATTCGGTCAGGCCCCTGGCTCTTCCACTGAAGTCGTCGTTCTGAATCGAAGGGACGGGCGGTACGTCGGGGATCTCGTTCTTTGGGGCGGAGGTGTTGTGTTTTTTCTGGACGCCAAAAGAAAAAGTTCGACCCGCTCGGTTCAGGAAGCCGGACCCGCTCGACTTGGGGGCGTTTCGAGAGCCAAAGTCGTGCAGCGCCTTCTTGTGATAATTCTTGGGATCGTCCTGCCCCTCGAGGTTCGTCGAAGAGGGAGCAGTCGAGGCATTGCTGTGCCTTGATGAGGTATCAGTCGATGTGGCCTTGGTCGTATTGGACGCCCCACTTCCCCTGAGAAGGAGTCAGCGCCACGGTGCATGACTATTTTTGTCTGATGACAGAGCGAATGAAAAGTTGTGAAACAGCCCTGTGAACGAGTCGTACACGAGAAAAAGAAATGGACTCACCGGTTGCCACTCTTTAGATCAGCAAACATGTTATCCTCGCTGTCAAGATCCAGCTGGCTGGGTCGGGAAGCGTGAGAACCAGAAGCCCTCGCCATCCTCGCACCTCCGTCAAACGACTTGCCGAGAGAGGGGTCGTTTCGCTCGATGACTCGGAAAGATGATTGCTCCGGTGTCACTGAGCCATGCTGTAAATCTTCCGGGGTTGCGGTTGACTTCCGCCTGTTGAACGCGACACCGAATCTAGGCATGTAGAAGGTGGATCGAGAAATCGGTCTCAATTACTTGCAACCCATAAAACAGACTCTGGGGAGACCCGGATATATCAGTCAAACAGAGTCGGATATCTGCAATCGTATACGTTGGGTGTTTGATGCCCGAGAAGAGTAAATGCCGAAGATTTGGAAAAAATAAAGAAGAAAATGATCCAAAAAAGAGATCCTAGAAAGGTCCGATGCGAGGGTATTCGAGGCGGATCGTGTCAAGGAACAAATATGCGGAGTGAGACGGGTAACTGCATGATGGTAGGATCGCAGGTCAGCAAAGGCTGGGGAAACCAAAGGATGTAACGATGCAGTCGTAGCCGTTACTCTATAGCAAAGTAAAAGGAGAAGGCAAGAAACAGAGCCGAAAATCAAAGGGGAATCTTGATGAGCGGGCGTGGGCGACCGTCCGTGTGGTGTTGGGGGCAACAAGGCTTTATCGGATCAAGCCAAGCAACGGCGAGAGCGGCTTGAAGCTAAAGCCGTGGACATGAAACTGGGTGGTTGGCGGAGAGCGGGCGGCATGTGTCATGGAAGGCAAAGAAAGTTGAGACTCACATTAATCTCCAGAAACGAAAGACGGACGGTTGGGTTGGTATTAGGAGGAGCAAAAAGTGGCTGGCTAGCCGGAAGAGGACGGACGGCCAAGTGCGAGAGCGAAAGTGAAAGCAGAGGCGGCAAACGAGTCGTCCAAGGGGCGAAGGCAGCGGCTAAATGTCGACAACGGTGGAAGAAATGCAACAGTCGAAAGGCGGAAGATGCAGCAGCTGTGATTAGGGGGGGGGAAGCGAGTGGTGGTGGTGGTGAGGTTTGAATGAGAGAAAGATGGCGAACAAAAGCGAGTGGCCCGACAGGTGATGGATGGGCGAAGGAGGAGCACGACAACGGGGGCCGGGCGTTGCACAGTGCGCGGGCACAGTGTGGCGTCAGCGGTACGGGTCTTGGGTCCTTCCCCCGTGGCTTTAGGTGGCTACGGCCTGGTGTCTCTGCAGAAAATCGTTCGGAGACAGCGAATGTGGGCAGCAGGAGGAATGCGCTTGCGGGTCGATACGACGAGTGTGTATTGCCGGGCTTGTATCGACGGCCACGACTGTTCGGCGGAATAATAACGAGCGAACGGGCGAGCGATCGATCGAGAGAGGACGAACAGACGGACGGATGGACAGACTCGAGTTGGCGACCAGAGGGTTAAGGGGTGGCGGCCGACTGGACTTGAGAGGGACGAGAGCAAGAGGATCAAAAGTGGCTATCGGCTGGGGGAGCGAAGTGTTATTATTTCCCTAGACGCCGCCAACGCAGCTTCGTCCCCCCCAAGGGCTACATGAGGTCTAGTCAGATCTCGTAAGCCACCCCAGCTCCAGAGCGAGCGAGGTGCCAACGGACGGAGACCCAGCAGGAGAGGCTTGACCAAAGGGGTCCCGATGGATGGGCCAGAAGGTCCCTCTGGCTCTTGGCTTTGAGGAGTGCAGCGGTGCGATGCGGTGCTGGAGGCCCATCCATCTCCACGGCCAGTCCAGTCCGTATCCTGTCCCGACTACCACCTCGCTAGCGGCGTTGCTCCATGGATGAGAGCAAGCAAACCCCCATGTCGCTGGGATCACGGTCACGGTCACGGCCGCTGAACCACGGCCACCGGCCATGACCATGACCCTACTGCTAATGGCCACGGCAATGAGAGAGTCTGATGTGCTGCGGGCTACGTCCCTAGGTACAGAGAGAGTGATGCTGCTCAGCCGGCCGAGGTGCCAGCCTAAGCCCCAGGGGCCTGGCTCAGCTAGAGCCTTGAGTGGCTCCCTGGCCAACCACCCCCAGAAGGCAACATGGGATGATTGCTATTTTAACTGGCGGCGAGCGTGTGAGGGTTGGAAGAGGGACGCTAGTCTCAAAGACGTCCCCGAGACAGTTTTTTTTTTTTTTCAATGGGATTTTCAGCGTGGGAGACAGAGCCCGGAACACTGAGCGAGATGCGGGCCAAGCCAAGAAGGGTCAAGACATGAAGGGGTCTTTCATCACCAGCTGCATAGGTACAGGCCGGAGAGACACCAAAAAAGAGACGCGAGAGTCGAAGAAAGACATCCATCCCAATGCACCCATGGGCACCGAGACGCCAGGGCCGCCAGGGGATCCAGGCATGTGCCTGCACCTTTGCAGCAGCAGGCAACGCCCACATGCTCCAGTAAATTGGGTGGCATCGGAGTGAAGCAATACTTTGCCGATAGCGTCCTCTGGGCATGCGAGCCTTGTCTGGTACGGATGCGTCCCGTGCCGTGCTCTGCCATATTTTTTGTTCCTTGGCCGTCCCGGTTCTGGGGAGGGACGGCAGATGGGCTGCGAGTTGATCACAGCACGAGTGAGTACAACAAAGTGCAAAAGAACAAGGGACAGCGTCACGTAAGTCAGTGAGTAAGAATGAATGAATGAATGAATGAGTGAGTGAGTGAACCAGGTTTGCCGCAGCCGGTGGATGTGGATACTTGAATGTCTCACAGAAAGAGCAACGGCATCCGTCCATCATCGCTTCTGTCGTTGCTGCATCATGCTGCTAGCGTCCAAATCCATCTTCGGCTCTTTTTCTACTAACGACTGGCTTTCGTTGCGTCGCGAATGGCATCTGTTCGCTTTCGAGTTCTCTCGCCAGCTGAACGATAAGGACAACGAGATTTGGGCTGACGAACTATTATTGCCGGGCGCCTAAGGCTCTCTAGGCTAGGGCTGATTCGGGAACATGTTAATGCAGCAACGGGCGTGGCCCAGGGCCAGGGGACAGGGGACAGGTGGAGATTTTTTTCCTTTTTCATAATTCAATATTTGGCTCGACGAGTTGAGTTGCCTGTTTGCTGGCTTGGGTTTCACTCATTTAATGTCCACCACCCCCGGAAGAGTTCCTGGGGCTTCAGTTAGTGCCGAGGTTCTACGGAGTGACTCCAGTTGAGAGTGAGTGCCTGAGTATCCGTAAAATGCACATGCACAGTATACATCCACTTGGTTCAGACAAGAAAAAAAAGATGGAGTTGCGGTTTCTATTTCAGTGACCATTATCTAAGCTAATTAGTACGGTATAACGTCAGGGTCAAGCAACGAAAAAAAAAAAAGAATGGGGACGGTTGTGGAGTTGATGGGCAAGGTCGTTGAGAGTTCCAGAAGAATGATCGTCCCTCATACTGTGCAGGTTTTGGAAAAGGGAGAGACCCTCCAATATTATTCCAAGTCAAAGAACCAACATCTTGGGAAAAGAAGGTGATTATTCTGGTACACCGGAAGTGCCAAGTACACCAGGTACAACCCGGCGGCTTCGGATATTGGATCTGTCTGAAAGAACTCAAAGACGTGGGCGCGGCTCCCGCCATGGCCTCTTTTTCTTTTTTTTCCCGTCCTTTTTGGGGGCCCGGCCGGGGTGGTTCAGGCCAGGCCCAGCCAGGGGACCTTGAGCTTGTGGAGCTCATGGTGGATGGAAAAGCAACACAGCAACAACAACATGACGGCCAGCCGTGAACCAAAAAGAGACACGAACAAGAGTTCCCACTTAACAGGAGCCATGGCCCCATGCGGGAACCGACCCCGGCCTGTCGATGGATCTTGACCTTTCCTTCCATCTTCCGGAATCATGGAATCATGGATCGAGTCGCTCTCTTTCAAACATGCCCTGGTCTACGACTTTTGCTGCCGCTGACGTTTGCAATGGGGGGGGGGGGGGGGG
>JABCKD010001681.1:0-22908 GCA_013186415.1 Fusarium sp. NRRL 66088 | reverse complement strand
ATAATAATAATTAATATTTTATTATACTTAAACCTTAGCCCTTAGTAAGATACTTATATTCCTAATATAGTATCTTAGGATATTATTACTATATAAAGCACGTTTTAACTATTAACCCTGATGAACTTCCCGGTGTATGTTATTTCACCGACATTCTAACCTCAACCGTCTGGGAATCACGGTCGCCCAACCCGGTCAACGGAGCTCCCGTCACTCGACAGCATCGGGATTCCTCCGATAGTCAGAATCAATGGCCTCTCATGACTTCTTTGCACAGCCTACTCTTCTATGTAACGCTATTCCGTGGCCACTTGATGTCTTTCATCTTGATGAGTGGCATTATCATGGTCGGCTTCACAATGATTAATGAGCTCCCGACAACAACTGCCGGCTCAATCAGACCATGTTGCAGGCACAGCCCCTTTTTGAGATCTGCCTCACATGTCTCGTCTATGATGGATCACAAGATATGTTAGTCAAGGTCCTTAGGAAAAACATTTCCCGGCGAGATTTAGACCCAGATCATACAAGTCAGATAATCTCAAGTCCTTGGCAGCAAATGCTGCCTCTACCTACTCTAATAGGTTAGAGGAAAGCATTGCGCCTCAAGATCACTGTAAAGAACTATACAATTGTCATGGTGATAACCATGTTCTTTGTTGTGAATGTCGGGAAACCTCGGATTGAATGAGACCAGCACTGCCGCTTTCCATCGCCAACGGGGTGGGCTTTTCATACGCTAAGAGATTGGAAACGGAGTAAAGTTTCTCAAGCCCATTCAAAAGGCGAGAAGATGAATCAGTGACGCCGCTAGAAAGACTACAGTGCCAGGGTTGTGCACTACATGGCATAAGGCCGGTTCAAGATTCTTATTTTGTCGAGACCCATTCTATCCTTTTGCTAATGCTTTCATTCTTCTATTTGGGGGTATAGGAAGAAAGGACCAACAATTCAGAACACGAATGAAATGTTATGCCGGACAGTCCTAAGAGCCTCTAAGGGCGAATATCTGAAGATTGAGCCGCGGCACTTGCCGTGAACTCTGAGTTACAGCTTGGGAAAAGTTTTTGCCGCCCCAAAATGCCCACTGCTCCCCATAGAGGTTATACTTTTCCGAAGTAACTACGACATTCGAGTCTGTCGGATACTTGGCGTGAGGCACTCTGAGCGCAACATGGGCGTGATCTTTGGCCCACATCGCATACACACAATGGCAGGTGGTGCACACTCGGTTCCATAATATGCGGGGATTGAGTTCTCACGGATGCGAGCCGCATTTCTTGCACTGCCCCAGCTCGAGGCCGATCTTTTGAGGAGCCAGAGCAATTCGATCACACAAGACATGTCACGCCACAGAGTAGTTATTGTATCGCATGGGTCCGTCTTGCGTTTTCGGAAATCGGAGCAAAGCCGATGTACTAAGAACCCTGCATGATTGGCGGTGGAAACGCAAGACTTGGAGAAACTTGGAGGATAAGCTACGTGATGCGCAAATGACTTGCCATTTTCGACCGACCTTTCGGTTGTTGACTGACCGAGGCTGTCTCTCGAGGGCGTACTCTTCGCCAGTTGCTCAGCCTCGTTGGGTTGGTATATTACGACCTAGAGACACCGTCGCCGCTACTAGTGATTCCAAGCAGATGCACACCATCCTTTTCCCTCACTGAGCGGCTTTAACAAGCTGTAGAACTCTTTCTGATCGCCCTCCCTCCTCTCCGCTACACTTGAGCAACTCTCCCGTCCAAGTTTTCGTCATGACGGCCGGCAACCTTGCTCCGCCCACACTTCAAGTGGACACTCGTCTTCGTTCTCCTAGCAAGTCTGAGACGCTTGTTTCAACTGTATCGGATTCATTCCTGTCGCCAATAACGCCAGTGGCCACCAGTTGCGCCTCATCGGATATTGAGGACACTGAGACGGCTTTGCGACCCGATCCAGGAACAGAAGCCGCATTCCAAGTTGACAACAACCCCTTTGCCTTTTCACCCGGCCAGCTGAACAAGCTCTTCAACCCCAAGTCGCTTGCGGCCTTTCGGGCATTAGGTGGCTTGGAAGGTGTCGCTGCCGGGCTTCAGACGGATATCCATGCTGGGCTCAACGCTGATGAGACGTCGGCTCCTAGCTCCATCTCATTCCAAGAGGCTGTCAAATTACAGTCTCGGTCCACCCTCCGGCGCACACAAACAAATACAACCCCGTACACAGCTGCAAATCCATTCGAGGATCGCGCTCGAGTATATAATCGCAATGTGCTTCCGGCAAAGAAGGCCACACCTCTGTGGAAGCTCATGTGGAACGCCTACAACGACAAAGTCCTGATTCTTCTTACCGCGGCGGCCGTCATTTCTCTTGCCCTAGGTCTTTACGAGACTCTCGGTGTAGAACACCCCCCCGGCTCGCCCACACCGGTTGATTGGGTTGAAGGCGTCGCTATCTGTGTCGCTATCGCCATTGTCACCCTGGTTGGATCACTTAACGACTGGCAAAAAGAAAGAGCTTTTGTCCGACTAAGCGCAAAGAAGGAAGATCGCGAAGTCAAGGTTATCCGGTCCGGAAAGTCTTTCATGATTAACGTCCATGATGTGCTTGTTGGAGATGTCCTCCACCTTGAGCCTGGCGATCTCGTACCCGTTGATGGAATCTTCATTGACGGCCATGATCTCAAGTGTGATGAGTCATCTGCAACTGGTGAATCAGATGCCATCAAGAAGACAGCAGGTATCGCGGTGCACAGGGCCATAGAGTCGGGGCAATCCACTAAAAACCTCGACCCATTTATCATCTCGGGCGCCAAAGTTCTCGAAGGTAGGTGCTTACTCTCTAGCGATGCCGCAACAATATGGCTGACTTTACTCAAGGTGTTGGTACCTTTTTGTGTACTTCCGTTGGTATTCATAGCAGCTTCGGAAAGATTATGATATCTGTCCGTACCGAAACCGAGCCCACACCCCTCCAGCAGAAGCTCGAAGGTCTTGCCATGGCAATTGCCAAGCTCGGTAGCGCCGCGGCCGGCCTTCTGTTTTTCGTTCTTCTCTTCCGATTCCTTGCTGGGCTTCCGGGTGATGATCGGCTTGCAACTGAAAAAGCTTCATCTTTCATGGACATCCTTATCGTGGCCGTCACAATCATTGTGGTCGCCGTACCTGAAGGACTCCCGTTGGCAGTCACTCTAGCCTTGGCCTTTGCGACAACTAGAATGTTGAAAGAGAACAACCTAGTTAGGATTCTTCGCGCCTGTGAAACAATGGGAAATGCTACGGCCATCTGCTCTGACAAGACGGGTACTTTGGTAGGTGTAACAAGGTTCTCTAACTCGATACGTGAATAGGGTCGCTAACGGAATGACTATAGACAACTAACAAGATGACCGTTGTTGCTGGTTCTTTTGGTTCAACGAGCTTTGCCGACTTGGCCCCCCAAGCCGCACCTGAGCAGTCAACTTCAGCATGGGCATCCAAAGTCACCTCAGTTGCCAAGAAGGCTATCATCCAATCAGTTGCTATCAACTCAACGGCGTTCGAGACCGAGGATAACGGACAGCCCGTTTTCATTGGGTCTAAAACAGAGACGGCTCTCCTCGATCTTGCCAAGAACCACCTTGGTCTCCAGTCTCTTGCCGAAGTCCGGGCCAACGAGCAGGTCGTCCAGATGTTTCCTTTCGATTCTAACCGGAAATGTATGGGCGCCGTCATCAAGCTTGGATCCACCGGTGGACACCGCCTTCTTGTCAAGGGCGCCTCTGAGCTGGTTCTCGACTACTGTTCTATGAAGGCCAACTTCGAAACTATGACAGAAGAGCCTCTCAAAGAGGGCGACTTCCAATCTCTTCGATCAACCATCAATCAGTACGCCAGCAGATCCCTTCGCACAATCGGACTTGTATACAAGGACTTCGCTTCTTGGCCTCCGTCATCTGCCGACGTCACCAACAGCGGTGGCATCGAATTCGACTCCCTCCTCCATGATCTCGTGTTTCTCGGCTTAGTTGGCATCCAGGATCCCGTTCGTCCCGGTGTGCCAGAGGCAGTCAGGAAAGCCCAGGGCGCCGGCGTGGTGGTTCGAATGGTCACCGGGGACAACTCCCGAACTGCTCAGGCCATTGCGACCGAATGTGGTATCTATACCGAGGGAGGAATTATTCTCGAGGGGCCCGAGTTCCGTAGACTCGGCGAGGCTGAAGTAGATGCAATTCTACCTAGGCTTCAGATTTTGGCCCGATCCTCGCCTGAGGATAAGAGAATTCTCGTTTTGCGCCTGAAGGCCTTGGGAGAAACTATCGCCGTGACCGGAGACGGTACTAATGACGCACCTGCTCTGAAGGCTGCTGATATTGGATTCTCTATGGGTATCTCTGGTACCGAGGTCGCTAAGGAAGCTTCTTCGATCATCCTTATGGATGATAATTTCACCTCAATTGTTACTGCTCTCAAATGGGGCCGGGCTGTGAACGACGCTGTTCAAAAGTTCTTGCAGGTTTGTCTCTCCTTTCCCTTGCCCAGTGTCCAAAGACTAACGAATTTCAGTTCCAAATCACTGTCAATATCACGGCTGTCATTATAGCCTTTGTTACTGCGGTGTATGATGAGCATATGGAATCGGTGCTCAAGGCCGTCCAACTTCTTTGGATCAATCTCATTATGGACACATTCGCGGCACTGGCCTTGGCAACGGATCCTCCGACAGAGGAAATTCTGAACCGCCCCCCGCAAGGGAAGAAGAAGCCTCTGATCACCATGACGGTAAGTCTTGTCTGTTTGGGTCGTTAAGTGGAGCTGTCTTTCTAATGAATATGCCCTTTAGATGTGGAAGATGATCATAGGCCAAGCTATTTACCAGCTAGTTGTGACTTTCGCCTTATACTTTGGAGGTGGCCAGATCCTCAAGTATGATCTGAACGACACTCAGCAAAAACTCGAGCTCAATACAATTATCTTCAACACTTTTGTCTGGATGCAGATCTTCAACGAGTTCAACAACCGCCGCCTCGACAATAAGTTTAATATCTTCCAAGGCGTCCAACGCAATCCATTCTTCATCGTCATCACATGCCTTATGGTTGGCCTACAGATTGCCATCATCTTCGTCGGATCACGAGCCTTCCAAATCAACCCTGGCGGCCTCGACGGCACCCAATGGGCCATCTCGATTCTAACGGCTATCTTCTGCCTTCCCTGGGCTATTGCAGTGCGACTCTTCCCAGACCGCTGGTTTGCCACCATCGTCAGCGTTTTGGGTGGACCATTTGTGGCCGTTTATCGCATTCTCGGCAAGGGTTGGTCCAAATTGACTAGGGCCTTCTCTAAGAAGGAGACCCCAGAGATTGATGCTGAAGCGGCTGTTACACCCACAGTCGTGGTATCCGATCCCGGCATGCGTAAAAAAGAGGAGGAGTAAGAAGAAGGCTCATGTTCTTGAATGGTGGCGCAAGATGCTTTTGATGAACCGTTTGTGGGTCTTCTGTTCGTTCTCTTTGGTTTCGAACTTTTGGGCTATTGAAAGTCACCTAGTCACTGATTTTTCTCGTTGTTCTTCTTCCGCATTCACTATGTTCTTTACGATGGGTTGTTAAGGCTAATTGGAAACTCTTTCGCAACTAAAGGGGGACTCAGGGCCTATGACAAATACACACTGCAATCATAGAAATTGAGGCACAAGCAATAGAGGCTCTCTTTTCACATTTAAATAAGAGGCAGGCGAATATGAACTACTCTAGGTGTGCTCAAACGCATTTTCAGAAGCTGGCACAGGTCACAGATGATCGCGCCCTCCTTTCTACGGAGGCATTCCGGTCCGGTGCCGAGGCTTGCCCGATTGAGAACCCGATGTGGAGGGTTCCAGTCACGCCGGTTAGTTCGGCGTTAACCCGATAGCTTCATGGGGTAGTCTACCAAGAGAGGTTTGATGAAATGACTTGAGCCGTTATTCAACAAATATCAGCCGTGAAATCTTCCATATCAATCTCAAGCCGTGCCGCCTTCTCTTGGACAGTTATCATTATTACATCACCATCATCATGGTTTATCAAGTCAAGCCAGTTCCTCAGGGCGCCTGGGATACTCATCACCACATTTTCGAGCCTGATCGGTTTCCTTTCTCCGCGGGAAGACATTTCACGCCATCGGTTGCCACTTTGGAAGACCTTCAGCAGTTCGAAGCCTCGATTGGTGTTGCGCATGTTTGCATTGCTCATGGTCTCTCCTACGGCCCAGACTGCGCCTCATTGTTACATTACCTTGAACAACTCCAAGGAACAGCTCGCGGCATATGTGTCATTGACGAGAGAAATGTCACAGACGACCTACTGAAAAAATACCATGCTGCCGGAGTGCGAAGTGTGCGACTTGACTTTTTCAAGGCCCAGGCCATGCACGATTTGCAGAAGCAGATTGACCTGATCAAGGCAACGGCCGAACGCTTGCTACGTTGGAAGCCGGACGGCAATGGATGGAGTATCCAGATCCAGCAGCCGATTATATCGCACTGGAAGGAAATCGGTCAAGTCGTGTCGGGGCTTGGTCTCCCTGTCGTTGTCGATCACATGGGTCTTGTAAAAGCCGCCAGCATGACACCAAATGGAGATCCGCTTGCCATCTCACAGCCTGGATGGCAGCATCTCCTCAAAGCCATGGCTGGTGGAAACATTTGGGTCAAGATTTCCGCACCGTATCGCAATTCTCGCAACGAGCCTGCCTACGATGATCTTGAGCAGATCGTAACGCAGCTCGTCCGAGCCAATCCGAAGCGTGTGGTTTGGGGAAGCGACTGGCCTCATACACAACGACACGAAGATCGCCACCTGAGAGGCCGAGAGGAAGTGGAGCCGTTTCTGAAGATTGATAACAAGAAATGGATAGAAAAGTTGAGCATGTGGTTGAGTGAGACAGAATGGAATGACTTGTGGGTAAACAACCCGAGGAAATTGTACGATTGTGTAGCATGAACAAACCATCGGCTAGTCTAAACATTAGAACTGCAAGTATCGATGGTCTCAAGTACCAGTCAACACGTTTATATTATGTATCTATGCTCAGGATTATCACCTAAGGGTATCAATGGTGAGATATATGAATAGCTAGGCCGAATGAGTGTTCATGAAGAAGAATAAAGATAACGATGACACTTGGCCATAGTTCCTAAAGTGAAGAAGAAGCTATTCCAGGTCTTACACAATTTGACTGCGCCCTCTTTCTCTCACATCCAGAAGGCGCCAACTTGGCGCCAACTTTACGCCCTCGGCGACGCTTTGGATGCAACCTCGATCTCATCCTTGCCTCCGATCAAGTCTTCGACTCCTTTCTCTTGCGTTCCCGGCGTGCCCTGGGCGAGAGCCTGGGCCTCCAAGACAGCAAAACTACCCCTTCCTATCTTGTACCAAGGCAACTTGAACAGCTCATCCATGTATTCCATCGACAACCCCTTTGTCTCGGGGTACGCGAAAAAGCAGTATATCGTCATGAGAGTCGTAAAGAGCGTGAAGAGCAGAAACGGCCCCCAGGCATGCATAGCAATAACCATGTTCGGTTGTGCCCGAGAAAGCGCAAAGTTGATCAAGTACTGCCAGGCAACGCAGGTCGCCATACAAGTTGACCTCAGTCTCGTTGGGAACACCTCGGCGTTGATGATCCAAGGAACAGTACCCCACGAGGTAGCATATCCCAACGCAAAGATGTAAATGCAAATGACGGCAACCCATCCAGCGGGACCTGTCGAAGACTCTGCCTCGGGATGCGCAACAGCAAGATAGACGGTGATGTATGTGAGAGACCCGATGATGAGACTTGAGCCAATGAAAAGGCCCATTCGTCTTCCAAAGCGATCAACGAGGAAGAGAGAATATGCCAGCACAGCCAGAAATTTGACCAGGCCATATATACCAGAAAAGAGATAGTTGGTGGAACGGGATGTCAGTCCAATAGATGACAAGATGGAAGTGTTGTAGTAGGTGATGATGTTGCCGCCAGAAAACTGGAAGCCAACCTGAATGATCATGACCATGAACAGGCGCTTTCTGATGGCTGAACCAAACATCTCCTTGACCATGCTGATGGTGCCGGTCTTGCCAGACTGCACTTCCAGGCTTGCTTGAATGCCATCAAACTCCTGACGCACAAAAGGGTGGTCGCGCGGCAGACATCGTAAGCGTTCTAGAGATTGCTGAGCCTCCTCCATCCTTCCCCGGCTAAGCAACCATCGAGGTGATTCGGGGAGGACGAAAACGCCGATGATCAGGACCACTCCAGGTAGAGCTTGGACAGCCATAGGCACCTGCCATTGCGTGTTTGTGTCCGCGCCGATGTTTTGCAACGAGCCATAGTTGATCCAGTAAGCCAGACCAACACACAGCATGGTATTGGCGTTGTAGAGGGCAGTCAGGCCACCACGGATGGACTGGGGAGCAATCTCGGCAATGTAGCCAGGGCCAATAACACTAGCAGCCCCAGAGCCGTAGCCTGAGAGGATACGTCCAAAGAGGAACTCGATCCTTCCGTTCGATCGGCCCGGATTGGCGGTCATGAGGACTGCAGATGCAACAAATAGGACAGAGAAGAAGGCCAGGGATGGCTTGCGGCCCAGTCTGTCGGTAACAGGTGCGCATGTGAGAGAGCCCAGACAAGAGCCAAGAATCAGGACGGATGTGATCCAGCCTTTCCAATTAGCCAGCTCGCCCTCGCTCATATGGTCAAGTTCGAATTGTGAATCGAAGGGCTTCATGGCCAGGACGCCAGATATGTTGGCAGTGTTGAATCCTATGAATGTTTGTGTTAATGGAGATGTCGAGGATCTAAGGGCATCCTACACTAACCATGCATTGCGCCTGAAAAGGATAGAATTATACAGTACAAGAGGATCCTGAACGAGATGGCCTCCTTCGGAGTCTTTTCGTACACAGTCCTGTCGATTAGGGGCATGTTGCTCGTAGTTGGGCTTGTGCCGGTTTGATGTGGGCGACCCGTGTCAGGAAGCAGAATGAAGGGAATGACCAAGATAAATATAGTCGGGAGGAACAACTACTTTAACGGGTTGTCAACGAGTCTTTGGTCGTACGTTGGATGGGCCTCGTCCGGCCTTGCACTAACCTACCCAAGGGAGGGTTTGTTTGGGGCACAAGCAAAATGGCGACCAGCCCCTGTTGGAATCTGATGCTCGCCAACCGCACGTGCAAGGGTCAAGTTGTTTCGGGTGTTTGGTACTCTTAGCTCCCAGTACGTACGGCGAAAACGACGGATGAATTTCAGTAGCTGAGCTAGATACTTCCTTCACTGAGGAGCTTCAGGGTTGAAAACTCTACTTTGATTCTCAACAATCCATCTTGTTTCTTTGAGACTCGAGCCGGCTCGAGTCGTGGCCCGTGTTTAGACTGCTGACACCACCTGCGCCATGAGTTCCGTGTTTGCCGGACTATGCATTTGCTCATCGGCTTATCCCATTCGAGTGCCGACATTCCGGGGCCCCGGCAAGCTAGGGCAATCCCCAGAAAAATATTAGGGCACTAATTAGCACCGACATCAACGAATGGGTCGTGCCCACGGGGTTCAATCTCGTTAGGGGCGAGTGGGGTTGAGAGCATGGGAGAAGGTTTTGTTCACGCTAAAGGATTGCACTACGGGATTTGGCCGATCAAGGGGCCAAGGTTTAACTAACGCCTCGAGTGGAACCAGATGGCACGCAAGCCCCATTATAAGTTACTTAGCGGGAAGTTTCAAAGCATGTAGCGTGAGACATGGCAACGGGAACAGTCGGATGCTTGGTTCTCTTCATCTACGAGGCCTTGCCAGCAGAGTACAGGACGTCTCTCATAACCCGCTCGATAGATGCCTGGTACACCTCCACCGCTTTCATTTTCAAGGCGGTAAGTTCCAATCTACCAGCATTGCCTGCGACGAATTTTGTGTACTCATCCCGTACTGTCCTGTTGAGGTTGACCTTCACCATGCCATACGCACGAGTCTTGCGGAATTGATCATCAGACACACCGTGAGTGCCGTGCAACACTAAGGGAATGTCGGGGATGGATTTGTGCACATCCATCAAACTGCGCTCGGTCAGTTCAACACATCCATAAAGTGTGCAGCTGATATGGTGCTGTGGGAACTCACAGAGGGAGCTTCCAGAAAGCCTCTGGGCTGCCTGGACCGTAGTTGCCATGAACATTTCCAAAAGACGGGGCGAGGAACTGGACACCCGTTTCTCGAACGAACTCGAGCGCTTCATGTGGTTGAGTTAAGATTGTGTCGAGGTCAACAGTAGGAAGGCCATCTTCGCCACCCTCTATACGGCCCATCTCGGCCTCGATGGCGATGTTTTTCGCGTTCGCCCTCTGGACAATCTCCTTGCAGCGACGAATGTTCTCGGCTGGTTCGTGGATCGAGGCGTCGACCATGATCGAGTCAAAGGGCAGTTCGAGGGCGGCTTCAACGTCATCTGGCTCGATGCAATGGTCTAGATGGACTGCGATCGGAATACTGGCGGCGTGGGCAGCTTCAATGACATATCGAATAAAGTGAGGGCCCTGAAATCTGAGGGTCCAAGGGAAGAGTTGGATGATGGCGGGCGATTTGGCAGCCTCGGCCGCACGAATCACGGCCATGACGCCATCATCGTTGTAACTACATAAGAGTTAGAACTATTGACAATGGCGGAGGCTCGAAATTTAGTCATTGGGCATCATATTACCAATTGTATGCTCCCACGGCGTAACCACCCTTGGATGCAGCATCCAGAATTTGGTAAGTACGGTTGCTCTGCGGAAACGAAGCCATTGTTGCGACCCAATGTGGTAAACTTGCCTGTGAAGGGTGGTTGATGATCTACCATCAGTTCTTTATGCCTTGGTGTTGACGTCTTTTCTCAACATCTCCCAAACCGATAGACAACCCGCAAGGGGGTGACATGGTTCCACCCTGCTCGGGTTGATGCCGGTGTGGAGTTGGGGTTATGGCCGAGTCATGGTCATCATTCCTTGGGCAAAAGCCGAGTCCCCGCATCCATTCACTTCTGGTCCTTGTCGGGAAGCCTCTGCTATGGGTCATACAGCCTTCGATAATTTATATCCAAAGAAAATACACCATTGGGGGGGCACCACGCTGCCATTCGGTTACCATCATCATCACAACAATGTCATCCACGGAATCCATCATCGACCGCCTCAAGCAGTGGTCCAGCTGCGACGCAAGTCCACCCACTATACCAGACATTGGATGCTTCTGTGGCCAGCTCTCACTGACACTGACCAGATTTCCGATGGCCTGTCCAAGCTAGGACACGCCCACGGTGGTTTTCTTGACGGTATCAATCTCTACTCGCCTGAATTTCAGATGGGCGACACTAAGATCGTCGGCCCTGCCTTCACGGTCAAGTTTGAGCCCAAGTCTAACACGTCTGCTCCCAAGGTCAAGGGTAACTATGTACGTGCTACGAGTCATTTGATCCATGTCACGTAGAATTTGTCCCAGCTAACCAGAGAGGAATCAGATTGATCAAATCCCGAAAGAGGCTGTGGTCTTCATCTCTCAACCTGCTCCTCATATCAATGCCTGTTATGGGGGCCTGATGTCACTAAGAGCCAAGCACCTGGGTGCAGCGGGCGTGGTCATTGACGGATCCGTCCGAGACCTTCAAGAGCACCGCGACCTCAACTTCCCTGTAAGCCCAAGCATATAACCTTGCTCTCGTTTTCGTGCGAAACTAAGACCCATCTGCTAGGTCTTTGCACGAACTCACGGAACAACGGCCGGCGGTGCCGTCTGCTTCCCCTCGCAGGTCAACGTTCCTGTCCAGCTACAATCGTCGATTCAAGAAGCTACGATCAACCCTAGCGATTACATAATTGCGGATAAAGACGGCGTTGTTGTCTTACCTTCCGATCTGGCCGAGAAGGTGTTGGAAATTGTCCCTACTGTTGTTTCGGCTGATGAGAAGTGCGCCGAGGCCATTCGTGGAGGCATGTCCGTAGAGGAAGCCTTTGGAAAGTTCCGTGGGAAGAAATGAGTGAAAAAGATAAATGTTTGACCAATAAGCAATAAAACGATTAAGTCAAGATAACCAATGCTTGACTTGCACACTGTCGTTTGGTTAAAGCCATAGCCTCTGGAAACATCAAGCGTTAGAGTATTACAGTGCCTCCATCTATTAATCACTGTAGATTTGAACAAATGATAGGTTCTGAGTTCTTTATGGGATTTCGGTCTGTGTTATATACTCTGGAGGTTTATTCCTCAATAATTCACGCTCATTGATAAGCTGAACTAGCTCCATGGAAGATACTTATTACACACCCAGATGCACAATGTCAGTTAGCGATATTACTGATTGCATTCATTGCGTTTATTCATAGGACCAGTCATCATTTATCGCGTCTAGTATTGTTTTAACTTTCAGTCCTTATTTTATTTGCTCACATACTACCTAATTATCTAAAGGGGTCTCGGAAAGCTTGAGTTGTGACACTTCGTACTTGCTTGCGAGATCATCAAACATCTTCTTCTCTGCGTCCGCGAACGGGAGGCCCTGCTTTGTTCGCTCCACCGCCAAACGATATTCTGGCTCACCAGGGAACAAGACCTCTTTGAAGCCCTCGGCAGGGGTTACGCCGTGCACTCGCTGCACCAAGGTATCCATCCGGGCGCGGAATTGATCAGCCGACATGAACACGTCAGGCTTGATGGCAATGAAGCAGTGTCCGACGTTCTGTGGCCGAGCCTCCTTATACTGGTCGCCAACAGTTCCGCCAAACTCGGCACCAGAGAGAACTCCAGACATGATGTCCATGAGGATAGCAATACCAGACCCTTTGGGACCACCAATGGGGGCCATGGATCCATTCAGAGCGGCCTCGGCGTCCTCGGTGGGCTTCCCATCTCTGTCATAGGCCCAGCCCAGGGGAATCTTTTCACCTCGTCGAGCAGCACGGCGAATCTTTCCCTTGGCCACCACAGAAGGGGCCATGTCCAAGATGTAGGGGACTTCGTTTTGACTAGGGGCACCAGCAGCAAAAGGAGAGATGCCGAGGAGAGTCTCCTTTCCACCGAAAGGCGGCATCTGCTTGGCCGAGTTGGTGAAGACCAGAGAGATCATGCCAGCATCTAGAGCCTGATTTACGTACGTAGCCGCCATGCCAAAGTGATTCGAGTGCTCAGCGGTAACGATGCCAATGCCATAAGTCTGGGCACGACGGATAGCGTCGCCCATGGCCTTGCATGCGACAATAAAACCGAA
This sequence comes from Fusarium sp. NRRL 66088, assembly GCA_013186415.1. Classification (NCBI taxonomy): domain Eukaryota; kingdom Fungi; phylum Ascomycota; class Sordariomycetes; order Hypocreales; family Nectriaceae; genus Fusarium; species Fusarium sp. NRRL 66088. The sequence goes on along the minus strand of JABCKD010001681.1, from coordinate 9,693 downwards.
GCCATTGTCGCCGTCGACGTGGGCGGCAACGGGTGTTTTCTCGGTGATCTTGATATCAGGTTTGGCCTTGACTAGTCCACTCGTCACTCGTTCAATGTATTGCTGTAGTCGTGCAAGACCGTGTGTGTCCTGTAGACGCAAGATTACTTATTAGCAACTACTTCAACAGACGTAGGCACATGAACTCACCACTCCACGGGTGTCAGCCTGAACGAGACATTTGGCCATCAGCTCGGCATCATCTTCGGGCAAGCCAGACTTGGTGAGGAGAGACTTGGCAAAGACGGCCGCGTCGGTCGGCGAGGCGTAGTATCGGGTTTGCGATGCCATGGTGATGCGTCAGGGCTGTGAATGGTGAGAAAAGCTCGAGGGCAGGATTCGTAGTGCACCAAAAGCTGAAATGACGATAAAAGCATAACGCTATAATATAATGTATGGGAACTTTCCAGGTCGTCATGGCGGCCCGACGTCATTTTCTAGAGCTTCAGAAAAGTGGTGTCCTGACTCGGGCTTATGCCGACTGAACCAGGTTAATTCCCCACCTTGCAAGGTTTATGATGCTGCAGACTAAACTAAACGTTTGTAGAATAGTTCGTACCATATCGGCATCCCGGCTTTGCCCCCCACCGGCGACTTCATATATCGGCTTTTCCCCATGCCTTGTGTTCAGCTCCGTCTCCGGTCCCCAGTGGATGTCATCTTCACAGGATCGCCTTTCGGCCGACGAATTGGCCTTCTGAGCAATGGAAGAACAGGAAATGGGCCCAGGCCAACACTCGTCGAACTCGTCGAACAACCGGAACTCTCCGACCCCGCAGTCGGCCCCACGAGCTTCGGCATCGGGACCGGTCCCCGGTCGAAAGAAGGGGACTGCGTGCTTGCGGTGTCGCACCCAAAAGATCCGCTGTGACGACCAACAACCTGCGTGTGGTCACTGTGCTCGTGTGGGCCATACCTGTGTTCGCCCTGGTCTGGTTCCGAGCGCCAGCACTCTCAGGTAAGTTGATGATGGAGGCAAGCTCTGTGCCGGCTAACCCGAGGGTAGTCACCTGAGCCAGGTTGAGGCTCGTCTCCGCTGGTTGGAAGATGCATTGCGCGAGGTAGCTCCGGAAAGGATGGACCATGCGCCGACAGTATCACAGCCAATCGAGGTCGGTGCACCCATTTCCGATCCGGCCCAGCAGGCACCTCAAGGACAAGCTGCACAACCATCACCAGTCCCATTACAGCCACAGCCACAGGATGAGATAGTGCCACATCAAATCACAGACCAATCGCCGCATACCCTAGGCCATCTCGCCCACAATGTCTATGGTTCCACGCCTGATTCCCAGACCGAAACTAGTCCGGCTGTATCAACCCAAATCAAGCCGAACGAACCTCTTGCTCATGAAGTCGGGCTCTTATCGCTCGCCAACTCCAAAGAATCCAAGTATCTAGGACCATCATCAGGGGTGCCTTTTGCAAGGCTCATCTTCTCCGCCATTCCCCAGTCCCAAGGTCTTGCAACTTGTTGGGCAACACCCAGTAACCCTGCCACACAAGGTATCAATGCCGAGAGGGCGAAGCCATTTCCTCCAGACTGGACATCTGAAGTGGACCTTCAACACTTTGTCGATGCCTATTTCGAAACCTATCAGCCCCTCTATCCGTTTCTTGACGAGGATGTCACGCACGGGTGGTTACAAAGTCTCTTCACCAGGCATCCTCAAGCAGCGTCAGCCTTCACCCATCACATGCCTCGACTGTCTGAGATCGAGGCAAGCCTGTCGCCAATATCCTCAGTCCAAATATTTCTGATTATTGCTTTGGGATCTCGCACCCTGGAGGCACGCCTTTCTACCGACTTCTCTTCGGAGCGCTACTTTGCGACTGCCATGTCACGTCTCGATAGTCTCGCCTTGCATGACAGTAGTGAGGGCCTTCAAATCATGCTGCTGTTGACCCTCTGCAGCTTCAATTTTGTGGATGGCCCGAACGCCTGGTTCTTGACCTCCAACATTATTGCAAGCTGCCTGGATTTGGGGTTTCAGAGGAGGTGGATTGAGACAACCGCTACCATGACTGAACAACATCAACGCCAAATTGAGACCAGAAAGACACTCCGAAGTGGCATCTTTTGGTCAGCATACTCGCTTGAGAGGCAGTTGGCTGTAGTTCTTGGCCGGCCGCTGACCCTGCGGGATGAGGCTATCGACGTGGAATATCCTGGAGGTGAACAGTCAGTCCCAATTACACCTAGCCAGACCGAACCATCTCAGCCTTGCGTCCAGAGTCCTAAGCGAACCAGGCTCCAAGTGCCGGCATATCTAGTATCACACTACTCGTTCAGATTCGACCGCATACTTGCCGAGATCAAACTGACACTCTATCGAGTCGTCAACATGCCCGATCGCTTCCCCTGGCCTACCGAGACGCCCACATGGCAAGTTGCCGTACACAAGTCCTGCGATGCCCTTCACGACGAACTCATGAGCCAGTTGAAGTGGCAGTCCCGTCGCAACTCTTCGGATCACGGGATGCGAAGCCTCGAAATAAAATATCACCAATGCCTCATGCTTCTTTACAGGCCATCGCCCGCGATTACCCAGCCAACCATTGACTCCTGGCGCGTATGCTACAACAGCGCAGTCAAGACTGTACTCATATGTGCTGAGCTACAGCGATTCTGCAAACTGAACAACAGCTGGCTCACGGCGCACAGTGTCTTCGTCAGCGGCATCACTTTTATGTACTGTCTTTGGATTAACCCAAGTCTATTACAAGAAGTAGGCATTGACACATTTACAAGCAATACCAATGCCTGTTCCACAGTTTTGAGCTATCTTGGAAAAACATGGAGCGTCGCCGCCGATGCACTAGAGAAGTTCGAGCGGCTAGTGCAGACAACACTGGATGTCTGGAGGAACAGAGGCCAAGACCACATGACGGAAATGGAAGTTGGCCATTCTCTAATCTCTATGCACCAATCTCAGTGGCAAGCTGGCGCTGTTGATGACGGCGTAAACGAGACAAATGTGGGAGATGTCATTTCTGCCAATGAGTTCCCGAGCATCTACAACAATATCGATTTTGGGTCCTTTTATACTGAGCTTGGGGATATGACTACTTGGTTTGACTTGGACTGGATAGTCCAAGGGCGGGAATTTGGAGATTACCAACCATCGGGTAACATGTAATTGATTACTCAGGCTCTTGACTCTCAGTAACTGGGAAATTCGACGAGGTCAATAACTCATGCACACTCTGGGAGTAGTCACAACTTGATGAAGCTTCAGTGATTCACACATCCGACGCCGTCAAAGGGTTTATTGGGCACTAGATTGAGTAATTGAAGTGAGGTGGGATCAGCTCTGGGAGTCTTTACGGGCTCGATAGAAGTGTAAGTTGGGGCATCGTGTACCAGTGATCAAGTGACATAGCGGAATGCTGCTCGGCTGTCATGCTGCTCCTCCTCCGTCATACCCGCCACTTGAGCATGAGATTCTCCCTTCATAACGTCAGACACCTCGGCGCCCGAGTCCAGTTTCTTGTTGGCGCGCTGCAAAATGATGCGCATGACAAGAGCAAGAAGTATTGTCCCAAGAGCAAAGCCAGAGTTGACCGACATGGCCAGCACGTATCGAGGCTTGTCAGAGTCTGGCCAGAGGTATGAAGTCCAGACTTGTGAAATGTTGCCAAAGGCGTTGACAAAGGCTACAGCAGCAGCACGCTTAATCCTAGGTCGGAGCATCGTCTTTTGCGTCCAGGCCAGCACAACAGCATTGGCTCCATGACCACCACCGACCATCAACATCATGGCGAAGTATCGTGGTCCGGTTTGCAGAGCAGCAGCACCCACGACAAAACCGACGATTGCGAGGGCCAGAGGCCACATGACGTGGAAGGACGAGTTCTGGAGTCGATCGGCCGACCAGTTGTTCGCGATGGAGAAGATAAGCCCCAGAAAGTATGGGGGTGCCGTCAACAGCAAAGACGCTGTTTTTCCGTAGCCCAAAGTCTGAACCACGGACGGGAAGAAGTTGGAGGTTGCAGCGGCAACTTGCAGGCAGAAGAACATGAAGGCAAAGATGTACAGTCGCCAGTCCTTAAAGGCCAATTTGAAGCCATAGGTCCAGTTCTCGTCATCTTCGTCCACCTGTCCCGCGTCTTGGATCAGTCTCCATTCAGCAACGGCGCGTTCGGCTGGGGTGAGCCACCGTGTTGTCGAAGGCCAGTCAGGCAGCGAGAGGGCTGAGAAGAGGGCGACGAAGATGGTGATGGAACCCTCAATGAGGAACAGCCATCTCCAAGATTCCAATCCTCGTGCGCCTTCAAGCCCACTCTTGATGCCTCCGCCGATGAGACCACTGAAAGCACTGCCTAGCTGAGTAGCAGAGAACAGAATAGCGCTTCGAAGTCCCATTTCCGATCGCTTGTACCAGGAGGAGATGAGGAATAGTGCACCGGCTACAAGCTCTTCGTTAGATCATTCCAGCCCATGATTTCCTCAAAGATTCCCGCAACTCACGATAAAAGGCTGCTTCGACAAAGCCCAGGAAGAACCGAATGGCGTACAAGCCGGCTGCATTGTGGATGATGCCTGTCAGAGTTGACAGAAGGCCCCAGAGCGCCATGCACGCTGGCAGGTACAGAGATGGACGCAGCTGTGCGAGGAACATGTTGGATGGGATTTGCATCAGAACGTATCCGACAAATAGAATTGCGACGGCGGTGGCATATTGAGCAGCGGTGAGGTTGAGGGAGTCTGCCAAGCCAGCGACTTTGGCAGCAGCAATGTTGTTCTATCCAAGACATTCAAGAGTCAGCCAAGAAAAGTGCTATCCAATGATAATGTCGACTTACTCGATCCAAGTAGTTGAGTACAAAAATGAGCCAAACACAGGCCAGGAGGCGAATATCCAGCTTGCGCTTGAGCTTCTTTTCAGCATCGAGGAACTCTTCCTCGGACATGGCCTGGGCAGGCGCAAGACGGTTCTGGTCCAGCTGTCCCTTGAGCTCGACCATTTCAACGGTGCCGTCGCCATGGCCCTCGGCGACTTTGTCAGATGCCATACTGGATGCGACGATCGTAGAGCAGAGAGAAAAGGAGGTGGTGAAAGATGAAGTTTGGGTTGCTTCATGATTCACTGGTTCTAATAGCCTTTTTATTGACTGGCCCGGCGCCAAAACGCTGCAAGTAACCCCAGCCCCTCGTGTAGACCGCTTGTCCCCAAATTACCCCATGCCCCGGATTTACTACTTCTTGTACTATTTACCCCATGCCCCGGATTTATTAAGTTACTTTCTGTACTATTATTCTCCATAGGGCGCTCGTCTTTAATTCGCTCTTCATAACTAACACGCGGGCAAAAGCCGAGGCTAGACATGGCCGAGATCCCGAAACCTTGTCCCGAACGAAAGCCGATGGAAGGAGATGGAAGGAGAACCTCCCCTTTAGTGCCGTGTTCTAGACTATGGGCCTATATCATTTACTATGTATGCTATGTGAGACATAGCAGGACTTGTGCAGCCAGGTAGAGTAGTTGATGGTGCAAGCCATCCTGAGGGTGTATCACCCGAACCCATAATGGGCACAGCTCTTTTGAAACTTGTACGCTTTAGATATCTAATTTATTTACTCAGATTTCTCGGTCAAGCTAGAGTTCCTTTAGTCCTGTCACGGGTCTCAATGACCTCAAGACCTTCAAAGAGCTTGAAGTGCCCAAGATGCGCCGTAGAAGCTCTTTGTAGTCCCACCCAAGACCATTTGCCGCCAATAAGGTCAAGCTTGCCTGATCTTCACGGCCAGGTCGACCGGGTCCAGTCATATTCTATTATCACGTCTGGTCAGATATGTTATAGACGAAGTGAATTGTGGGACCTTACCGGCTTCATGTTGACGTCAAACAGAGCAAAGGGCGAATCTAAAGAATCCTTAAACCTTCGTACATCAATACGAATCGGCGCAGTCACACCAAGGATGCTTGCTGCACGCTCGCATTCCCTGGCCAACTTGTTGTATAAAGGGTCGGTTTCTCCGTTCTCAACCACTCTCGAGTTGGCCGTAACTGCCACCACGCCGTTATAAGGCGCAATACCGTCTTGATGATTAAAACGCGTGACGACAGGGAGCGACCAATAGCCCTTGCCCTCTTGCGTAGGGGGCATGATAGTGACGGTTGCTTCCTCGCCTTGAAGAAACTCTTCCACCATGAACGCCATCGAGTTTTTGGAGAGCTCTCCAGAATGCGCCAAGAGTTCATTCTTGTCATGGCAGACCTTCACGCCGTAGCTACCGCGGCCACGGATCGGCTTAACCACAACGGGATATAAGACATTGTCGGCCGATTCGGAGATGTTGGAGGCCGAGGACACGGTAAAGGCTCTAGGCATAGTGAAACCGCCAGTGGCACGAAGATAATCATTGACAAATTGTTTATCATCATACTTGTCGACCACGAGAGGACCCTGACCGATGACCCGAACGGAATCCTCGTAGGGATTTAGGCGCGTCGACGTCTGGAGCGGATGAGAGGCAAAAACAATGGTGTTGGACCATAGATAGTTTGCCCCCTTGTCGATGGCATCCAAGATACCATCCTCGGTATCGGGAAAACACCAATCACTATTCTTGGTGGGATTTGGGCTCCTGGTTGGTGCGACGACCTCGACACCGTTGCATTGGCTGAGGTTGTAGGCAATGTCGGCGCCTGAATCTTGGTATCCACCGGGCTTTTTGGGCTTCCGAACACGGTTGATAATGGGAGGATCTAAGGCCTGGTAGAGAACCGCGACTCGTGAAGGGGCGTTGGAGGACGAATATCGGATGCCGGCATAATGGGTGGCCGACAACACTGCGCGACGAATGTGGTTGTGTGCAAGAAATGCGCGACACGTAACATGCCGAGGCACAACAAGGGCTTGCATTTCGAAATGAGCAGCCGAGTGCAAGGTTGGCCAAAGTTGGTGTGTAGAGCACGGAGTTGGTTTGGTTTGGAATTTATTATCTGACTAGCTGGAGAAACGCTTGTGACGCGGGGCAAAGCCGACCCACGGATAGCTCGGCCGGTTATAGAGCGACGAAAGGATGGATTGTTAAAATACAAGACCTAACAGGCTCTCAAGTGCTAACCCTTTTTGTTTTTAACAAGGATGTGACGGTAGTCACGGATCGACCCATTCACGAGAGGTAGACCAGACCGGGGGAAAGCCGCCTTCCCCTACCCTACATGTGCTCACGTAACTCAGAATGAGCTCGGCGGGTTGCAGTGACACTGGCAGCAGGATGCCATTCATTATCACCATCAGGGAGATGAAGTTTCGTGGTTGCCCTGTTGTTGCTATACATTATCTAACTATACTATCGCTCTTGGGTCCCCTCCGTAGGTGTTTGTAAACCGCTCAATCGTGACAGAGCCTCGAACGTGCACATGTATTCATCCTCAGGCGCAACTTCGAAGTCGAAGCGGCACAAGTCCTCCTTGTATGGGAACATATATGTTTGCGTGACCCTGCGCAGTGAAATTAACCTTTGCGTGACAAACAAAACAAGATTTGGGAATCGATTTAACTTACCAGGCGTGCTCTTTGCTAGCCTGATACTCGTCGAGAGCTGCTCGGTTTTCGTGATAGCTCAAAAGAGCAAACTCAAATCCTTTGCTTCGCTCAATGGGGTCGGTGACGGATGGCCCTCCAACCATCAAACGGTTGTCTTTGACACATGTCAGATTCTTGAGCTTCTTGAGCTCTCGGACGAAGGTATCTTTATGTTCTTGGGTCACGTCAGCCCGGAACTTGAAGAAGACTGATCCGTGTTGGATTAGCAACAATTCAAATGGCCATAGATTTGCTGGGATGCCCACCCATATGGATGATTGTCATGGTGAAAGCGTTGGGGTCCGATCAGACGGACGCCGCTGTGTGCTGATAAGACGTAATATGAGGGACAAATATGCTTGTGACTGGTTTAATGACAACCTCGAAGCAAAGAATCACTCGGCAGTGGGAGCTGTAGCAAAATGAGAGGTTGTGTCGCCGTTTTTAGTGTCAGTCGGACAAAACCCGGCGGTCGTCTTTGACCCCGGCCGTCATCCGTTTACCCCTCGGGGGTTCACCGATTGTGCCCCAGTTGCATCCTAACTTACCCACCTAGGTAGGTGTTTTCATCGGTCCATGTTTGAACAAGGTTTATTACTATAGGATCTACGTGCTGGCGCGTAAAGTGAAGGAAACAGTGCGAGTACCGATATTCCATGTAGTGAGATGTTAAATGGTCAACCACATATATATCTGTACAATTTCATCACATTGATGCCTTGCTGGCTAGGTAAAAGTCTCACTTTTCTTTCATATTCATTGTTTATTGGTGGATCAAGGTTTGGCCATCTCCTTATACGTCACATCAACAATGACCCAAGCACCACGCAACTTCATCTCGGATGCGCAATCCGCCCTTTCCAGCGCCATCGAAGGCTTCCTGAGCCTAAATCCTTCACTCTATCTCGACGAGAAGTATAGAGGTACCCCAAGTCGCAGGTCTTTCTCCGTGATATCAGATTCTCACCTATGTGTACAGTTGTGTATCGGGATGCTTCAGATCGAGATCAGCGAGTAGCACTTATCAGTGGAGGTGTGTCTCTTGTCCGTTAAGCTAAGGCAAGGTCTACAAAAGGTCAAGAGCTAATGTCCATAATTTAGGGGGTTCTGGTCATGAACCTGCACATGCCGGCTTCGTCGGGCATGGCATGCTGGACGCAGCCGTATGTGGAGCCGTTTTTGCTTCCCCCAACGCTGCTCAGATTGAGGCAGGCCTTGCAAGAATCAAATCTCCGAAGGGCATTCTTGTGATCGTCAAAAACTACACCGGTGACAAGCTCAATTTCACACTAGCTGCTGAACGCTTTCGCCTCACCAGTGGTATATCAGTCCGCTTGATCGTCGTGGCGGATGATGTCTCCATTGGCCGCACTCGCTCTGCCCTTGTAGGTAGGCGCGGTCTTGCTGGAACTATTCTCATCCACAAAATTGCGGGCGCCGCATCAATTGCTGGCCTCGATCTAGACAGCATCGTGGCGGTCACAGAGTTCGCCATGGCCCACATGGGCACCATTGGAGTTGGCCTTGACGGATGCCATATCCCTGGGCATGCCAACGAGTCGCGACTGGCAGACGATGAGGCGGAGATTGGTATTGGTATCCACAACGAGCCTGGCAGCAGACGTATCAAGCCACGACCTGGACTGGACACTCTCATCAAGAGTATGCTCGGCAACCTCTTGGACGACGACCCAGAGCGCAGTTACCTGAGCACACCTTGGAAAGAAGACCACAGTGTCGTGCTTCAGATCAACAACCTCGGTGGTATTTCATGCTTTGAGCTCCTCACTATCACGAGGCAGGTCATTTCACAGCTGGAAACCGGCTACGGAATAACGCCTGTGCAGGTCTACTCTGGGACTTTTCTCTCTGCCCTCGACTGCCCTGGATTCAGCATCACATTGCTTGGCCTGCCCAAATCTAAAAAGACATCCACCCAAATTCTTCACTGGCTCGATAGCCCCTGTCGCACACTGGGATGGCCTTGCAGCCTAGATAAATCAGCATGGTCAGGACAGATGCCTGTTGCTGCTCGCATTGCCGAGAAGACCCTCAAGTCGTCGGGACCTGTCCAGGATATTCCACACGTCAAATGTACAAACCCCCCCCCCCCCC
>JABCKD010001680.1:0-16629 GCA_013186415.1 Fusarium sp. NRRL 66088 | reverse complement strand
GGTCTTGTATATGTGGGGATGAAGAAGTGTGATAGGCTGAGGTGTTATTTTTCTGATATGTGACAGGTTGGACGGGGAAAGAGAGGAAAGCTTGGCGAGGAGAGAGTCTGGAATGCAAGTCACTCAAGTCGTACTCTATATCACAAGATTTTGATTTGATTTGATTTGATTTATTCCATAGAGGTACATACTGATTAGAACCTCCAGATGGCATCCGACATCTTGGCCACTGCTCCCATCTCGGCCGTGTCGTGCACCCTCACCACATCCGCCCCGCCCTGCACCGCCGCGGCAACCGTCGCCGCCGTGCCCCACGTCCTCCGAGACGGCTCCGTGACACCCGTGATCCTCCCGACAAAGGCCTTGCGGCTAGATCCCACCAGCCACGGAAGACCCTCGAGGCCAGGCCAGTACCGCAGCTCCTCGAGGCGTCGGAGCAACTCGAGGTTCTGCCCACCTGTCTTGGCGAAGCCGATGCCCGGATCCAGCACTATCCGCCACCGCCGGATCCCCGCCGCTTCGGCCGCCGCCACCCGCGATAGGAGCTCCGACGCCACCGTCGGGATAAGTCCGTCCGGGTACGACGTGAGCTCCGTCATGGTCTGCGGTGTTCCGCGCATGTGCATCAGGCAGATGGTCTTGTCGAGCCGGGCCACCGTCGGGAGCATATCGCCGTCGAGAACACCGGCTGATACATCATTGATCATGTCTGCACCGCTGGCTATCGCCTGCTCGGCCACCGACGCTCGATACGTGTCGATGCTGATGACTACATCACGAGCTTCTGGGATCGAGCGGATGAGCTGAACTGCCGGCACCACGCGGGATACTTCCTCGTCAGCTGAAACCTCGGGTCGGCCAGGTGCAGTAGACTGGCCGCCTATGTCGATAATAGACGTCCCGTCCCTGACCATGCTGATTACCGTCTGAGCGATACTATCCTGAGCATGCACCCCGCCGTCCGAAAACGAGTCCGGCGTCAGGTTAAGAATCCCCATGATATGCGTCTTCCTCTTGCGCGCGAGTGGCGTCAGGGGACTTGAGGACGGTGAGAGGGGCGTCATGGAAGACAGGGGCTCTCCGAGGGGCAACTCGTTCAGATTGTCTTGTATGAGCTTCCACGGCTTGGAGGGGTCCAATGACTTTGCCGGGATGAGCCTGCAGGCTGTTGTCAGATTATTCTTGTTACACGGTTGACGAGAAAAATTCAACTTACTCGGCCAGGGGTCTGAGGACAAACTCCCTCTCCAGGATACCGATGTGAGGAACCTTGAGTCTCTCATGGTCGACCTTTTCGTCACCGTATAGAAGGATGTCTAGGTCAATGTTGCGTGGGCCCTTGTCAATGACCTTCTTTCGGCCCATTTCATTCTCAATGGCTTGTAGTTGATCCAGCAGAGCCAGGGGTTCCAATTCTGTCTCGACCTGGGATGATTTGGTCAGCCCTGGAGAGTTTGTTTTTCCAATCTTTGATATACACACCTCGCAAGCTCCATTGACGAAACGGTCCTGGTCCGTCACATACATGGGCTCCGTCTCCCAAAGACTACTAGTCCTCTTGACCTTGATACCTCGACGGTCCATCTCGTTGCACGCACGCTCAATCTCTGCAACGCGGTCTCCCATATTGCTCCCCAGGGCGATATAAGCCGTCGTCTTCTGCGGCTTACTACTGCACGAGCACGCGCAACCGCAGGCTGAGCGTTTCAGTCCAGGCATGGTCGTCGTCGTCGTCGCGCAGAGGCGAGGAGGTCGTACTGAGCATGGCGAGGCTGAGGCAAAGGCCCGCCTGGACGGGTATGCGGCATTGCGTGTGGTGATGAAGCTGCGTATCAGCGGACGAGAAGGAAAAGGTTTTCTCATGGCGAATTTTTCTTTTTTCTCATCTATCGCCACTACCTACATTGCTGGTTTAGGTTATGGTGTTGAGCGGATGAATATGAACCTCACATGGAGAGAGGTTGCAAAAAATTTGGCGCTAAATTGACGAAGCTGGTGGTGGGGCCTTTGAATGGTAAGAAAGTGGATGCCATGGAGAAGGAAGTGTCTAGACTGACCATGAGTCGTCTCTTTAGAGTTTTGGACCCTTACATCATTTTGGGGCCCTGGATGAAAGTTGATACTGGTAAAAAATCTGACTCAGAGTCAAGAGTCGTATGTGTCTCTTGGTGGCTTTCGAAGGCTGACTTTGGGTCGTCATTGTCAATGTCACGGGGTCTTGAATAAGTCCAAGGCCAAGACCATCTTAGTCGACTAGCACCGAGAGCACATGTCAGAGACACAACAGAAAGATTTGTATGTCGTCTAACAATGGATCCCAGTTCTCAGCTGATAATTACATGGTAGTAAAAAAAAAAAGAACTCATCTTTTCTGTTTCATCTGATAAATCTCTTTCTCCTCCTTCCTGAACCGACAAACCGAGCCAAAAAGGCACCACGCAACTCTCGTCCCTCGGCATCTTCCCCAGATTCAATCCAGCGCTAAGCCGGAACCGGACTAACCCCCCCGCATCATCCTCCGTCTCCGGCTCCAAGCCTCGGCATGTTGTCCATCCGTCGTCCATCGCGAAGCAGCTTCTGGCCTCAGCTGATCAACCACCAACCTTTTGGGCGCTTGTTTATAATCTCTTGAGAGTCCCTGCTGACCACACTTACGACTTCTTCATACCCCCTTTTTCTTCCTCTTCATCCATCCACCAAAGCGAGCAATTCTTGTCCTCCAATCTCTCCCAAAAACCTCAATCGCCAATCTAGACATCATGGCCTCCCCACGTACGTCATTTACCCCAGAATCGCATTCTCTCCCCGCGCAGCAATCGCTAACTCATCTCGTCATACAGAGAAGCTCCGAACTCCCATCACCGATCTGTTCAAGATCAAGCACCCCGTTCTGCTCGCCGGCATGAACGTGGCTGCCGGCCCCAAGCTCGCCGCCGCAGTCTCCAACGCCGGCGGCCTCGGTGTCATCGGAGGCGTCGGCTACACCCCAGAGATGCTGCGCGAGCAGATTGCCGAGCTTAAGAGTTTCCTCGTCGACAAGAATGCTCCATTTGGCGTTGACCTGCTTCTCCCCCAGGTCGGCGGAAGCGCTCGTAAGACCAAGTACGTGTTTTTTTTTTCTTCCCCCTTTGATCCTCCACATTCCGGCCCTCCACTCCCGAACAATATCCTCAATCACATGCAAAATTTAAACACTTTTGGCTGACTCGTGACAACTCCGAAATAGCTACGACTACACAAAGGGCAAGCTCAATGAGCTGGTCGACATCATTATTGAGGAGGGCGCTAAGCTCTTCGTCTCGGCCGTCGGTGTGCCCCCCAAGGCCGTCGTTGACAAGCTCCACGCCCACGGCATCGTCTACATGAACATGATCGGTCATGTCAAGCATGTCCAGAAGTGTATCGACCTCGGCGTCGACATCATCTGCGCTCAGGGTGGTGAGGGTGGCGGCCACACTGGCGACATCCCCACCACCGTCCTCATCCCCGCCGTTGTCGACATTTGCAAGAAGCACAAGTCGCCTCTGACCGGCCAGCCCGTCCAGGTCATTGCCGCTGGCGGTATTCACAACGGTCAGCTTCTTGCTGCTTCCCTCATGATGGGCGCTGGCGCCGTCTGGGTTGGTACCCGTTTCATCTTGACTGATGAGGCTGGCGCCCCCAAGGCTCACAAGGAAGCTGTCCGCACCTCTGGCCACGACGACAACATCCGCACCATCATCTTCACAGGCCGACCCATGCGTGTGCGCAACAACGAGTACATCAATGACTGGGAGACCAACCGCGTTGCCGAGATGAAGGAGCTTGCTGCTAAGGGTGTCATCCCCTACGAGGCCGACCTGGACAAGCTGTCCGAGAACGCCAACGACAACGATGACGAGGAGGAGGACATCTTTGACAAGTACCGCCCTTACCTCATGGGCAAGTGTGCTGCCGTGGTCAACGAGCAAAAGTCGGCCAAGGCCGTCGTGGACGAGTTTGTGGATGATGCTGTCGCTTGGTTGCAGAAGGGTAACAAGATGATTGCCAAGCTGTAAACAACAACCTTTGTTTTTTTGATGTCACTGTTTTCTGGATACCTTATTGTAGACTATAGCATCATCACCATGCATCACCATGTAGTACGCACCATTGTTGCGGCATGAATTCATTGCTTTACTTGATCTCACAATTGGTATATCCGTGTCAATCAATACCTGACCCCTGAAGTAGTAACTTGTAGACTCTTTTATCGTAAACTAGGTAGCAAACATCAAATCTCTATTTCATACTTGGTAACCAAAGCAGCCAACTTGGGACATCGCATGTACGCCAGCTCCAAAAAGCACCCCGCCCCAGACAGATTCATGCATGTCATGCGCCATGATTTGCTCGATGCCATATTCTCGAACCGGCCCATGCCTCTCTCTCTATCTGCTTTCTTCTTCTTCTCCTGACGTCCCCTTGAGACACGGGAACTTTATGCTTCACATTCCAACTTGTCAATTGCACATCTGTTTAGTTGCCAAGGTAAGATCGGATGGCTCCCTGGAGCCGGGAGGACACCTCGCCAGCCATTTGTGTCAGGTTCTCGAGATCGTCACCGGCCGTGATGCCAAACTTGCGCACAAAGTCCTTGGCCGCCGACTCCAGATCGCCATACTCCTCTTCGGGCTCATCCTCAGGTCGTCCAAAGTAGGCGTTGGACGAGATGGCGCTTGCGCCCTCGAAGCCTTGGAGTCGGGTCTTGGCCTCAGCCTGGGCGTTGGGGTCAAAGGCACCCTTGCCGAAGAATTCGTCTGATGAGATGCCCTTCTGGGCACCGAACTTGTCGCGGGCATATCGCTCAGAGTCATCTGTCTTTGGTTAGCACATACTTGTTTAGATGAATGCATGTATAAAACTTACCAACAGCCGCAGCCTTGACAGGTCCAACGGAACCGAATCCACCAGCATTCTTCTTGGGGGCGGCGGCAGCAGCCTTGGGACCACCAATTTGGCCAAAGCCCAGTCGTCCCATGCCCATGCCCAATCGCTCCACCTCGGCATCCGACTTCTGGCGTGTATGCGATGAATAACCGCTCTTGTTGGGGCTGACGGGAGTGGGAGAAATGATGGCAGCAGCAGATCCAGCAGCAGCCTTGGTCGCAGGGTCCTCTTCCGCGTCGGGGTCGTAGCCAAGCTTTGCGATCCTGTCGGCCTCTTCCTTGGCCTTTCTCTCAGCCTCATCAAAGTCGATCGCGTCGCTAGTAACCTTCTTTGCGCCCAGCTTGGTAGTCTTCTTGGCACCAAGGACATTGGCCTTGCGGGGACCACCAATGCCACCAGTCTTGCGGAGGGCAGCCGATGTCGTGATTCGGCTTGCGGGCTTGGACTCGCTCGAGGCGTTTCGGGCAAGAGGCGAAGAAGCGCGGGCAATATCCTTACCGTTACCAGCGTTGAGGAAAGGAGAGGGCGTTCGGCCCATCACAGGTGGGGTCGCAGTGCGAGAAACGGGGGGTGTAGGCTTCTTGATGGCAGGCTTGTCCCAGGAAGAGAAGAAGTCGTCGTCAGGCTCGCCGGCAGGGGTAGCAGAGCCGTCGTCGACAGCATCAGTGATGACAACCTCATCGGGGAAACTAGATATATGTTAGGTATGTATATCAGGGGGCGCCTCAGGGGAAGAATCGAAACGTACTCTTGGGCGTCCCGCGCAGCGCGTCGCTTAAGCTCGTCCTTGTACTTGGTGGCGGCGTTAGATTGGTACTTGGTCTTGGGGTCCTTGCTGTTCAGGGCAGCGGTGCCGCCATTCTGCTGGAAGAACTTGGTGGCAGACTCATTGCCACCAACCTTCATCAAGCGCAGCTGGTCCCATTGCCACTCTGTACTCGGTCGTCAGTTTTGTAGGCGATGAAGGAGGTATCGCAGGTTACATACGGTCGAGGTTGGTTGATCGCACGAATGAGATATGAACACCCAGGTTTCGGTGGTTGGCGGAGCAGTCCAGGCAGAGGTAGATACCGAAGGGGACTGATGTCCAAGTAGGGTTCTTTTGGCCGCAGTCGAAGCAGATCTAGATTGGGTAGGAGTCAGTTGCTGCTGTCACGGCTGCGCAAAGAATGTTTAGCAGCTACATACCTTGTTTGTAGGCTTGGTCTTCAACTTCTCAAAGATCTTCAGCGACTGCTGCTTCGTCGCAAGAGCGCTCATGTTGACTTTTGGGCCTCGATCAGGCAGGACACAACTGTTCTGGAGGGGAGTAACGACAATTTCGGGAGCTCGAGAGGCCACTTTAAGTTGCGGCGACTATAGGCGACGTGTCAAAGAAAAGACAGAATCGGTCGGGCTAGGGAGGTCTTGACGTAAAGTTGGGCGCTGGAATCGTTCAAGGAATAATAAGGAGTCGGTCATCAAGGGCAGGTGTCTCTAAGGTAAAGTGGCATATCAGTCACGCTAGTCCCGATTCGATCGAATCTCTTCCCCACGTCGTTCTGCCGGGCGGTGAAGCAACTACAACATGGAACCCATCACGAAGCTCCAATTGAGAGAGGTCCGAGATGCAGTCAACTCCTACGTCAGCGCCTCGTTGTTTCAGTCATTGGTTTTATTGTCAGGACAAAAGTCCTGATACCATGGCTGCTGTGAGACCGCCAGGATGAAGCCGACCACCTCCTTAATTCCGATCCGATCGACCGCCTTCGTGGGGTGCCCCTCCAAATTACAACCTCTACTACTTTCGCGATGCTATGCGACCCAAAAAGGCTTGGGGTCAACACCCCAGGGTCCTAAGCGGAGGGCAGTGACTCCGTTCAACGATACTGGATATGTGCCATGGAGCCAGCTCTCGGCGGCAGAAAAGGCTGGTAGAGCCACTCAGCAGACTGTCAACTTTGGCATGATTCTAGTCGGCCTCGTGCTAACTGTAAGTTGCATTCTCAACTAAGGCATACAACAAGTTACTAAACATCTACTAGGGTGGCGTGACATACTTTCTCTGGACCGAAGTCTTTTCCCCCGATAGCAAAATCTCAAACTTCAATCGCGCCGTCGACAGAATCAAGGATGACCCTCGATGTTTAGAGCTGCTCGGCGATGCCAAGAAGATCTCGGCGCATGGAGACGAAACATTCAACAAGTGGAGAAGGGCACGCCCTGTTGCGTATGTATATCATATGCTGGCGCTGGCGACGGGCTGACAAGTTTAGGTCCTCGGAGTCTGTCGATGCACAAGGGAACCAGCACATGCTAATGCATTTCTATGCAAGTTCACAAGTATACATAAAGAAAGTTGGACACATGCTAACTATAATAGGTTGAGGGACCATTGAACAACGGCGTTGCGCGACTACACATGATTAGGCATCGCGGACAAGGCGATTACGAGTACAAGTACTTCTTTGTGGATGTAAAAGGCCACGAGAGAGTCTACCTCGAACACGAAGAAACAGCTGCTGAGAAGATAGGAAAGAAGCTCAGCTTCTTTGGTGTCAAGTGGGGTTAAACTCGGACGCCAAGTGTATCAATACCGTTTCCCACCAAGGACGACATTCAACCTTGGTTTGGAAAGCCTCTGCTATGGCATCGATGATGTGATGAGCAGGCATGGTTTCCTTGTATCATATCATGGTTGCTCGACCACTGGTCAGCTTCCACTTGTATCTATTAACTTAGCTGATGATGTTGGGTATTTCCAATACTTCGAGTGCGGAGTTTTCGATGGGACATCTATATCTAAAGAAGGTGTCCCCTTTCTTTAGGAGCGTCAATTTGAAATGAACACCCAATTAGACGGCAGGGGAACAGCATCTGTTGCTGATCCACGGCCACTTCTTATCATTCCTTTACAGACCTCTCTGGTCAATCACCCTGTTGTTCTCGACCAAACCCTTGTCCTTATATTAGTCCACCAACATAAGTAAGACTGCCCTGGGCTAGATCTGTATTCTTCATTGTGCCTTTGCTCTCAAGTAAAGACAAATTGTTAACTGACCTATCCAAGACGAACATAAATACATTTACTTTCTCTACAGCTGATCGCCCATGCTCTCATGCACGTACTCTTGCATGGTCTTGTTAGTTACAACTTCTCGAGTGTGGATGCCCACAACTTCTTACTTTAGAAGAACAGTCCTTAAGGACTCTGCTACTAAATCGTGCCGGTGGATCCCTGGTGAGAGCATCATTGCGTTTCCAAGTCTCATGCCATAGAGGCCATGACACTCGGTCGTCTTTCGGAAGTGATGAGTTGCTATATGACTACAGCTCTATGCTTGATCCATACCTTGGAACTTACATGGAAGCCAGAAGTACTGAGGTTTCTCATCGCTGAAAAGTAAATATCGTCAGGGGGCATGAGATGCCCAGCCTTTGACATTTAGCCAAGGATGTATTTCACATGATTCACTCTTCAAGTGGAAGAACATCATGACTAGACCACCAGGTTGTTCCCATAAATGAAAAGGCTTGCTTAAACAACTAAACATGGCCCGGTTGTCTTTGAGATATTGGTTGAGCTTGCGCATGGTGTTAACTTATACCCATAGGCCTCCTTCTTTACACGACTTCGTTGTTTATTGACCTGATTGATGAGTTATCTTGACGAATACATCAAGGCAGCCTGAAAAAGGATACATAATCGTAAACATAATAAGATCATCACAACATACCTCTCAATGTAGTGGCTGGCATCTACCAAACTTTTTGTACATGACAACAACCCGCGACAACGAACCTCTAATGTTTAAATAAGAGAGGGTGTTTACTTCAATACATCATCAACCAATCTGGATCCCCAAGACAGTTACACTTAACACTTACAAGGTGAACACATCAGACTCAGAGAACGCTGCGGTCGTTGTTTACACCAATTATTTTTTTTGTCAATAGGCATTGGCTTTGGTCCAAGTTAGAGGATTGTGCCTACTACACAAGCAAATCGGAACGCGGTGTCTTCTAGACTTGGTTTCAAACTGCTAGAGACAGGATCAATTCATCTCAAAGAAAAGGCTCGGGCTGGAAACTATATGTGAGCCCCTCTATCAAGTTGGAAAACAACACTGATCTTAGATCCACTGCAAGGCTAGATCCTGCTGGTGCTATCAATGGCCGTTCTGGTTTGACCAGTTACTATAGAACAGGTCCACGATAGGTTCTAACTAATAGACAATTTACCCCGAATTACCCAGAGATAGCTTTGCCCCCTAAGTGTTCCCTACTTGTTCAATCGATCGTCTATAGCCAGCCTCAACAGAATTGTTAACGGACAAGTTAGGACCCTGTCTAGGATCACTGCCCCAGAGTTCTCGATAACTCACTAAGGTGACTCGAGGTCTGAAAGGAAGTATTGGAAACAGTAGGTAAGGTCATGAGGGGGAAGAGACTATTATTCATGACGGGAAGCAGCTCAACGGCTTTGAGGGCTTATAAGTCAGCCATATGAAGTAGTTTCGACGGCTCAAGGTTCCTGATGTTAGGGGGTGGTTAGAAGCACAACTGGTGGCTTAACTAGAATCTGGAACCAACAGCTACCTCTAGTTATCCAAAACAACCATAAACTATCGTGAGGTCCAAATACAACCATGGCTGTACGGAAAGTAAAGCAGCAGGATCTTAGGCCTTGTCGAATATAACTGGCCTCGGTGTTTCAGGATCATGGCTGTATGAACCGCTTCAAGCAAGCATGTTACAACACTTCAAGTCTTGACCACAGCCGCTTCTCGTAGGTTATAGAAACCCCCGTAATCTCATTGTATAGCAGTTGTTCTTAGTCTCAGACAGATCCCCAAGGATACTTCTACCCCCAAGATGACTACAATATAGCAGATAAGAAGACGAATGATATGTCACTGATAAATGTGTTACTTGAGTCTCGTCACCCTCAGGCCTAAACGACTTACATCTTAGAGTACTGAATCCCCTCCCTCGATGGAGACACGGCATGATCAACTGTTCGACATTGGTCTGTCAAGGAACTGGTTCTCATAGTCCAGGTATGCCAACATCTAGGATCATCCTAGCCTCGGTAGACGTCCTCATCGTAGAATTCCACAATGTGACATGAACCCTCATGCCGAGGCCGGGAATAACCTCGGATCTCTTGTCCGGACCTCATCTCACAACACACCCTGACCGTGAAGCTGTTCACATCACCATGAACTCTCAGATTCCACCCCCCCTCCATAAACTCCCAATTGGCACTACAAGTCCGAATCACATATTCACAGTAACTTACAAGCACCTCGGTCAACGCGGTGCACGGCATCACCTCGGCATCCCGCTCATAGCGGCGAGGTTGTGGGATATACGGGCCGCATTTCCACCCTCCCCCAAGAACGGCCAAGGCATGTGATTATGCGGGGGACAAACCAACAACCTCGTGTTTCTTGAGCCGCATTGGAGCCTCTCGACGTCAGAGAACTTCGAGGCTGATCTGATGAAAGTTGTTTGTTGAGGAGTTGGGTAGGTAACTCGGTAGTCTTCTATTGTCTGACGCCCAAGTTGAGAAGAGAACTACACTTACACTACCGTCTCAGGAAACCTATTCATTTACATGATCAAACAATCGTACCATCTTCAAGTGGCGAAACCTTGCGAGGAACCGGACAGAGTTCCTCGACGAAGCTATCATGGCCATCCTCCACACTCGTCATACACCCACGCCTTCGGCGTTTTCTGGGGCAAGGGCGTGCGGAGTGAAATCTGGGGAAATGGGCAGAAGGCTGATTGACAAAGGTTTGCCACTAGACAAGTCGGATCCGCGATTCTTTGTCTCTTGTCTTCGGGGGTTCGGTCTCCCATTCACTCGACCTCGGGATGCCGCCATTCAAGACATTTCGGTCTACGCCCGGCGTCTTGCATCCGCCAAAGCAATGTTGCACCGGCAATTGCGAGCTTCGGTCGAGCGGCTCTGCTGTCCCGCGACTCATCCCCCCCCAGCATTTCATTCATTCAATTCCCCACGGGCCCCGTAAAACTGACGTTATCTCTTGGCTCTTGATCGGGAGAGTTTGATTCAGCCGTAAAGGGGTTGATTAGTGTACGAGAACCACCGTCTCTTTCCGATGTCTCCTCGGATCTTCCGTCTTCCTCCGAGAAGAGAAAGAGACCCTGGATAGCTCCAAGATCCCTGCTGAGAACGTGCTTGCTCCTCACTGGCGAGCTCACCTTGGATTAGCCTTGGACCCTGTAAAAAGAGGACAGCGTGGTGGCTTTGACTTGACGCAAGCCCTCCTTGGCTGTTTCGAGCGTCTGGATTCTGACCGAGAATGATACGAGCCCGTCAGCCAAGCTTGCAGAGCTAGTTAGTTCGCCATGTGCAAGCTCCAGAGGCGAAGAAGGCTTTCCTCATGTCCGAACACCTTGGTAGTTCAGTTCCCCGGTTTGTTGGGAGCTAAAATATTAGCAAATAGTACCAGCACATCTGGGGAGCTGATCCTGGAATTGAGGCTGAAAGAATCGTCGACTACGCTCATGCCGGCCGTACC
Organism: Fusarium sp. NRRL 66088; assembly: GCA_013186415.1. Taxonomy (NCBI): domain Eukaryota; kingdom Fungi; phylum Ascomycota; class Sordariomycetes; order Hypocreales; family Nectriaceae; genus Fusarium; species Fusarium sp. NRRL 66088. The sequence goes on along the minus strand of JABCKD010001680.1, from coordinate 5,188 downwards.
TGATTAGATCGGGATGTGGCCCGTGGTGCCCGAACGTTCCGATCTTGGATGCGTCCACAGCTTGTTGTTGACTTGAAGCTAATGGTGTGCAAGTCAAGGCAGCTCTTGGTTAATGCCAATGCCGTCAACGACTCTGCAGCAGCCCTCCCGTCATGGACTATCACTCAGGATTCGACTCATCACTTATTCAATAAAGTAAAAAAAAAAAAAAACTCCCGAGCTTGCGCAAGCATTATCACATGCCAAAACAGCCCAATCGGGGTTGCTACACCCTCAACGTGCATCTCCAATCTCTAAAAAGACGTCGAGTTTGTTAGTCAACATCTGCTCAGTTTACGTACCTGCTAGCCATGGTTCCTCACATGTGATTGTGACAAATAGCTAAAGCACGTTCCAACAATAGGGAGCATGTAGCTCCATGATGCGGCAGAACGCTGCCGGCAGAACCGACTGACGGTGAGAATCTCAGCCCTTTGTCGATAGATGGCGGCTCAACAAGACCCCATCACATCAATCCTCGTTTTTGGATGCCTCAGGGTCATAAACACGCGTTACAATCTCACCACACGCCGTCCATGTTTGGTCCCTTGCTTCCGCGATACCCACAACGCTCCGGAGCAAGAAGGCTTTCAAGGCTAATGGATCCCCAACCACGGTCTCAATCTTCATGATAAGCTCCATATTGCGCGGCCGCAAGATCCATCATGGCCCCAGAGTTCTCGGTTCCGCGATTGAGCACATGCAGATGGCTTCCTAAGCATCCGCAAAGCACATGCTGCGAGTTCAGACTCTTATCACGTTCCTTCAGACGGCCGGGCGTAACTGGAAGCCATCCATCCCATCGCTGGTGGTTGCGCAATGGCCAGTCAAGGACGTGCGATCTGAGGCTCTTGGTTACACGGCAAGGTTGTGTCATTGATTGACAATAAGCCCGGGAAGCGAGATGGGGCAATCACGGAGCTTCTTCGTCGTTATGCCTGCGCTGCGGCCGCCTTGGGCATCAACGGCGAGAACCTGGGTGGTAGATGCAAAGAGCCGCACCATTTGGTCCTGGTCCAGGTATCAGACGAGGTCGTAGGCAGAATGTGAAATTGTGTAATGCCTGTTCCATACTCCATAGTCAGATGCGCGAACCACCCGCGGGAGATTGTCCCGTCACGTTGGATTCTATCCCACGCCCGTAGGACCAAAGCTCGTCGTCTCCCACGCCAAGCAAAGGCCACGTTCAGTGTTGGTTTCGTCTGCCGGGACGGGACGTACACGATAGGATCGTAGCCATGCCATGTTCTGGCAGGGAACAGGCAATCTGGGCTGTCCAACACGTCGGGCGCGCTGCACTTGTCAGCAGCCAACGACGTGCGCTAGCCGGAAGCCGGTTCCTGTCTCCCTCTTATCAAATGAGGATACAAGAGGGTTGCGCTTTATGCAAGCAACTGCCTTGGGCACCTGGGAGATGTTATGCATTGCCTGGCACTTGTTTGAGCAAACTTTCTCGCGGCAATCTATGCAGACTCGGACAGACCCGTCGGGCATCGAGGTGCAACCTGTCCAGCATACAAGCCGTAGCGAGTCTACTGTATGCGCGGATGGATACCTTTCTGTCTCATTGTCAGCATGAGCAGTCCCGGCGCAAGATGAGACGATGATGGATGGGGGTTGCTCAACGGCATAAACCTCTCAGAGGCCGAGACAGCACCAGGTGTTTGTTGGTGAACCCGGTGCTTGGAGCCAGTCTGTGGGCATGAAACCAGCGCAGAACAGAGGACCCCCGTGCGATTACCCACACCCCTTGGGGCCCGAGATGGAGCTGTCTGGCAAGGGCATCGTTGTTTACAACGACATCTTCCCCATGCTGACCCCTGCTGTTCTGACATCTCGCGGGGCGCGGCGTGGGGGACACATCCATCGTCTGGAGCTGGAGGTGATGGAGCTGCGGCGGATACTCCGTAGAGGTACACAGCGCTCATCAGATTCTTCTCGTCAGCGCCGCTGGAGGATCCTGTCGTCATTCCTGGGTCCGCTTTGTGACATCTCTCTGCTCTCGCCCTCGCCCTCGCCCTCAAAGCCCCCTTGCCAGCCGAGACCTGATCCAGTTCTCGGTTTCGCCAGAGGAGCCTCAGAAGGCCTCATTTCCCAGCCGCTGGAACTCCCTGGACCGCCCCGTCTGTGTGGATGAACGGCCGCTCGCTCGTTCACGCTCTGTTCATGCTCATGCCGTGTGTATCCGCAGCCCCATCTCAAGGGCATCGCAAGCAGGCCACGAGGAGCATCAAATGTCGCTTGACAATCGAACTAGCGCCAACAGGAAAAACACTGGACCGGACCGCCGTCCATTCTTTTCTTCGCTATCAGGGTGCCCTGATCAGCGCTCCGTCCCGGGCTAGATTGTCCGATTTCAGGTACCGCACCTTACAGGTTATTTTTTCTTTTGTGGAAACAGTCAGTCCTGGCTCTGGGCATGGGAGATGTGTCATTAGCTGTCTGCGGGCGTTTGCCGATCGTCTGGGGTTTTTGCGATAGGTCCACAAGGGCAGACTGGCTATTCTTTCTCCGTACGCCGATTACTTTTTTGAATGATCGGCTAAATGATGGCGAGGTGAGAGTATACGAGTCAGTCTCGGTGTCTATTGACCGAGGACATGAATGTGAGCATGAGCAAGATAAGGGATCGGCCAAGTGAGACGAGACCCTTCTCACTACCTACGATTCGACTAAAAGTCTAGGTAGCGCTTAAGTGGGCGCATAAATCGAGCCAAGAACTTGCCTGCCTTCATTGGCAAGTCTTACCTGGGCAGGTGATAGGTCTAGAGCAAAGCAAAGAAGGGCGTTTACTTCCCCTAGAAATTTAGAACTGACAAAAAAGATGAAAGGATTGTCTCACACGCCCCTTGAAGAACAAAAGCTCCCTTTTCTTCTACCGCTTGCTCATCTCGTCTCAACCGCGCGACGCAAGGCGGGATGATGCATGAGAAGCGATGGCCGATCTCGAATGTGCATTCAACCGACAACAAACTCCACCCCCGCAAGACAAGGGAAGGAATTTTGAAGTGAATTGGTCTCGGGTCAGCCAGCCATTTGACGGCATCTTCTACACAATGAGTAAAAGGAGTTCCTTTCTATTTGTGTCGTGAGACACGCTGATCCCGAGACTTGACCCGTGTTCAAGACCAAGATTGGCATGTTATCCCTCTGGTCTCGCCCGGCTAATATTCTATCCAGGCCTTTTGACTAGTCAACTTCTGATGGCATTCAAAGTCCGGGAGACAACCCCCAAACCCCACGTCAGACTCCGGCCCGTATGAGATCTGCCGCTCCCATGACTCGGTTCTCGTCGTCGAGGCGGGCCGGCGGTCTCTTTGTTGGCGGTGGTCAACTTCCAATGCTAGATCAGGATACCGGGATTCAGGATCAGGTTGTTCAACTGCCCACCCAGCATTGCTTGCGTCCATCCCCAGGTGACGCAGTCACACACACTCCCCCAGACCGCGGCCGCCGCTATCCGCAGCTGGACGTGGGACAAAAAACCAAGCCTGCCTGCATGGTGATGAGGGTATCCATTCAATTAATTCAATCTTGAGCCCTGGTCTGGGGGAGAAGCAAACTGACGCACAATGTGCTCCAAAATGCTCTGCCCCTGAGTCAAACATTAGAGACTCCGTTCCTCGGGGCCCCGGAAACCCCAAAAGATAAGACATCATCATCGTCATTAACGGGGCCACGACGGCGATGACTCGAGAAACGGGCGTGATAACAAAAAAAAGATTGTTTTCCCCTTCTTGTCAGGGGAAAAGATCGACAAAAACTTGACGTCTTCGACATGCCGTTGTCATCACTCATCCACCAGACAAATGCGCCCATTCCAACCCCAGCTTTTTTTTACACTCTTTTCTGCCCCGCGAATACCACCCTCCAAAAAGCAAGCAAGCAACAGCCAAAGGGGGGGAAAAAAGTCCAGCGGCGGCGGCTACACACCCGCATTTCGCGCGCACACACCACCCCCGGATTTCTGACACTCGCCTAGATACCGACCAAACATGGGCTTCCCTTTTTCTCCTTCCTTTGGGTTCCCAAGATTTCTTCACACCACCTTTTTTTTGTCTTTCTACTCTCTCCCGATTTCCGGCTCAGCCCTCATTCGCCAGCCCCAGTTCTGGCGGTGTACTGTACATGTACAGTAGGTGGTATGTAGGACGCACGTGTGGTGCTTTGTGCTGCATCTTGGACCGCCTCCTAATTAAACCGGACTGCTTATCGTGGGAGGGCCAGGGGGCCAGCACTCGACTCGACCACTCAGCCCACGAAGGGCGGCCGGATTGAGCAAGAGATACGCCCGATTGTGCGACTCTCCGCGCGTAACGCCTCCCCTCCCCTTCACCTTCACCGACCATCCCGGCCCGAGACCGAGACCGTGGAGCGGCCCTACGAGCCGGCCGACCTACCTCGTGTGCTATTATACTTTGCTTTACCCAGGGCAGGGCGGTCTTCCCTTGATCCATCCCCAACAATTAATAGGCGGGATTGCCGTACGTGTGTGTGCCTGCTGGATGCCTCACTCAACTGGCCCATGGGGTAAAAAAAGAGGCACAACGCACAAACATGACGACCGTACGCCCCCAATGCTCATCCGCCCAATGACGCTGCTTCCCCTTACCTTTGCCAAAATCCTAAATAGCTGCCTGCACCCCTGAACTTGTACGGCGTTTCTAAAGAGGGAAGAAGGGTAAGAGGCTTGTGGTTCTTGGATGGGGAGGACGCGCAACCAGCCCTCTTTTCTCCGTCCTACGTGGTTCATCTTCTTTGGATGAGAAAGAGCTTCTTGATTGTAAGACGGAACGGCCGCTTTGGCCCTGTTATCAAACAAAGCCGCCACAGGGGGGCATGAGAACAGGCAAGCAACTTATCAGGGGGTGCTGCGCCTTGGCTCAGCTTTACAAGTCCACCACCACCCAAAGCCTCACAGGCTGACGTGATGCAGAGCTTTTGAGGCGTGCCACTCAAAAAGTTTTCTGCCCCTCCCCCGCCCCCAATGTTGCAGTTGCTTTTACGAGCTTTTTTTGGATTCCACGTCGGTTCTTTGCTTTTTTGTGTTACCACCACCCCTGACAACCCAAGAGTCTGGGGGAAACCCAGAACGAGGCGAGCCTTGCCAGGGACTTGTCATCCAAGCAAGCCCTCCATCCTCTCCAGA
>JABCKD010001674.1:0-14474 GCA_013186415.1 Fusarium sp. NRRL 66088 | reverse complement strand
GAGGTAGTGTGCTGGAGCTATCAGGTACAGACGGTTACGCGGGGGGCGGGCGGCCGACCCTCGATGATGCAAGCGGGGCATGGTCGACGAGCATTTACCGAAGCGGGGGTGTTTTGAAGTTTGGGAGGGGGTGTTGAACCGACGGGGGCAAACGAATTGAGAGAGAGGCATTGTTAATTTGTAAGAATAACGTGAATGATTCTTATTGATGGCCTTGCTTTTGAATTCTTGCTATCAAAAATGTAGCGTAATCTGCTAACGAGAGTCTATCCAACCTGGAACGTTGGTTAATACTTATCCCACGTGGAGTATCCAAGCCAAGGATGACAGTTAAAACTAACAAATCCCCCCCAAGACTATTGTATGGGATATCTACTGCGTAATAGTTAGTCGATAGTGGAAACAATTCAATTCCAAATACTTCATCTCAATAATAAAAATTATACAATTCCAAATACTATCAACCCACTGACCCTCCTCCCTTCGCGTTCGGTACCGGTGCAACTCAAGTTCCCGCCCGTCTCCACCTCGAATACGTCACTATTCCTAGAACAGGGCCATCTGCCGAGGCATGTGGAAGTCTTTCTGTCACTGTTCCGATGCCAATGGGATCACCTGGAGGGGAAAAAAAGACGACCTTTTTCACGATTGATCCTAGCTTACGTTACCTTGTGTCCTACCATATTGCGCTTAATCATGCCGTGGCGTGTTCCTGAGTCTCTGTCTCTACCGTCGTCACGACGTTGCATGCGCTGGATTAATAAACCCACTATCCGAACCTCGATCTGTTCCCCACCACTTTCACCTCTCAACAACATCAACAACATCAAAAGGGCGTTTTTCCGTCTTGGCCATCAAAAGTTTCCATCTACTGCTGCATTTTCAACCTCTATCCCTCGATTCCTTCCATCTTCAACCATGGCTTCCGCTACCAGCTTCTACGACTTTAAGCCGCTTGACAGTGCGTATTCCCCCGCTCCAAGAACTCATATCCCCCCACCGAAGCTGTATCACAAGTCACACATCACTAACTTGTAAAACAGAGCGCGGCCAAGAGGTTCCTCTGGCCGACTACAAGGGCAAGGTCGTCCTCATCGTCAACACGGCCTCCAAGTGCGGCTTCACCCCTCAGTACGCCGGCCTTGAGAAGCTCTGGACCGACATCAAGCAGAAGCACCCTGACGATTTCGTCATCCTCGGCTTCCCCTGCAACCAGTTCGGAGCTCAGGAGCCTGGCTCCGACGAGGAGATCCAGAGCTTCTGCCAGGTCAACTACGGCGTCACCTTCCCCATCATGCAAAAGACCGAGGTCAACGGTGACGGCACCAACCCTCTCTGGGCCTGGCTCAAGGAGCAGCAGCCCGGTCTGCTCGGTCTCAAGCGCGTCAAGTGGAACTTTGAAAAGTTCCTCGTCGGTCGCGATGGAAAGGTCAAGGGTCGTTGGGCTAGCACTACCAAGCCCGAGTCTCTTGAGAAGCCCATCCTCGAGGCTCTGGCTGAGGAGGTCAAGGCTTGAGTGATTTGATTTGAGGATTGGTTTTTTTTTGTTGTGTCCCTAGACTCCCCTCGCTTGATATGAGATACCCAACCGAGAAAAGGGGCGTGGATGAGAGGAATCTTTGGCGGAGCAATTAATGGAGGCTCCAAACAAGTTCATCTACTAATGAAAGAATTTGCATGATGAATCTCTTTCGTCCCTTTGTTGTTGTGATTTGTGATGTGTAAAACATGAGCGTGATTCGTGTCCGCTCAACTGATAGTTGTGAATGTGTGTATATAAAGCCCAAATTCATGGAGATGACAAGTCATCTTGCGAAAGCATGGGTTGTATCATCAGACGATAGTTGTGCCGACTCATGAGTTGAAACACCCTCTCGAAAGAAATGAAACCGATTTCTTACTTTGACCTTGACAATATGCACGATTCTATATCCTCCAGTCAAGTCAATAGACGTATCTTACATTAGTGCTATGCTAGTATCCCCAGTAATCTCGAATCTAATAATACAGTACATGTCCGCTCCCAGGTCCAAGTATATTATGTAGGACACCTTTTCCACTCCCATATTCATAAACCTCACAGAGTCTCATAGTAGTATCTCGTCGCAACATCGTACTCCAGCAACACCTCAGCCTCCATGTGTTCAACCTTTACCATGACTTGCTGCCAGAGATACACTTCAAACGCACCAGGCACAACACCCGGCACAACTGAAGCACATCTGTAGCTCGTCTCATCCTCGGGAGACAAGATTGTCACCAAGTTGCGGCCAGGAAGACGATAGAAGCCAGGCGTGTCATCAGGAGGATTCCAACTGACGACCATGCCTGGACGGATGCGCTTCTTGAAGGGGATTTGAGACATCTCGGGTCTCGGATCTCGACTGGAGAGGCCGTGCTGACCAGGCTTGTCTAAAGAAGCTTCGCCATCCGTGTCTTTCTGTTCAGCCTTTGGCTTCACGTTGGTTGGTCGTTGAGAATCTACGTGAAGGCGCCAGAACTTTGACTGGAAAGCAGTAGCTTGCTCCATCGTCACTTCCGGGGTCTTGAGACAACGAGTGATGAACTCGGGAACTGGAAGGCGAAGGAGCTGCTTTCCTGTCTCTTGAGGGGCGAGAATCTCGGCTGAAACGGCTGGTGTTCCGGACTATCAAAGTTATCAGTATCTCTATTTCGAAGAGAAAAAGCATGGAGTATGATGACTTACGTTCTTGCTGATCCATTCTTGAAGCTGCTCATGAGACCAAGTACTCGGCTTTACAACGTCGTACTTGGGTGTCACTGCCTTGGGAACCGGGACCCTAAGCATCTCGCCATACCGCAAGGTATTCTTGCTAGCGCCCACATCCAGGAAGCTTGGGTTAACGCAAGCTACAACGACAGTCTTGCAGCTGCGCTCTGTGGTAGGATCAAAGACGTGCTTGAGGACCTTGGTCAAGGCACTCTGTCGGAATGGTACGTATAGCTTCTTTCCTGGTGCCGCCGTACCAGCATCGATACTCGCTCTGCCACGAATGCAGTCCTTGAGGACAGAGAGACTAGCGTTGATCTCTCGTGCCTCCTTCATGCGCTCGGCCGAGTGAGCGGTAACATCTCGAGCAGCCTCAGAACCAGCCAGGTCAATCAAGTACAACAATCCATCATCTGCCTGAGGGAGCTCAGGGTTCTCGAGTCGAATCTTGCAAATGGCATGCGAGCGGGACGAAGAGTCATTCTTCTGCGTAGATGCAGTTCGTCGAAAAGAGGCAGCATTATCGATGTGCTTGAGCAGCGTCGCCGCATCAGGAACGCGATACTCGGACGCTCCAGCGAGATGAGTCGAGCCAAAAGAGTCCTCGAGGATAGAGATGGGCTTTCGCGAGTTGAGAAGGTCAAAGGCCGAGTTTCCGGCCAGCTCAATGATGGAGATGAAGATGCTCCGGCTGCCTTGGACCTCATCCGAGAATAAGGTCTCTGCGATGAGACGTTCGAGTCCGCTGACGGTATATGTCTTGCCTGAACCCGTCTGGCCGTAGGCAAACATGGTGCTAACACCGCCGCCCCATGCCCAGGGGACGAGAGGCTTGATGAGTTCGTTGTAGATATCTTCAGTTGTGTCGTCAGAATCAAATACTCGATCAACACGGAAGCTAAAAGACTATACATGGTTAGAATACCCCATCAACATCAGATATATACTCACAGTCAGCCCAGGGGCGCCCCTGAAAGTCCTCCGCAACTCATGCAAGTCGACAGTACCAGCCGTTTTAGCTCGTGGGAAGACACCAGTCAATAATCCTGCCTCCCTCTCATCCTCCAGCATCGGCCGAAGGCGAGTAGCGATAGTGATATCAGGGTTAGACTCTTCAGTGGTGGTCTTCCCCTTGGTCTGGGCTGGCTTGAAGCGATCCACCAGCACCTGGTAACGCTTAGCATTCTCGAGGGTAAACTGGTCCATGGTTGCGTGGGTGGGTTCAAGTGGTAAGATGAAAAAGAAAGTGGTTCCGAATTCTTGTGATGTTAAATTTTGAGTTTTGAACAAACAACACGACCTCGATCAAAGGTCGTGGCTATTCAAATACTCGAGGCAAATGGTGATGCCTAATCCAAGCTGAAGTGAAGAAAGGCCGACCCTCATGTTGTGGCGCGCTGGCCCAGCAACTACTAACAGTGACATGCCAGGTATCACAGGTTGCCCGATATCTAAATTACTTAAATTCAACATTAGATCATGTACAATAAAGTTGCCGGCGTAATGATTGTACCCGTTCTTCTTTGAGTGGTAAGTAATTATTATGTTTGCTTTGCGTCGCAATAAAGCCGTTCACCCTGCCCCCCTACCCATACAGATGCACTATCATGATAGACAATTCCGATACCAAATAATGAATAAAAGGAATAAAGCTTTCTATATCTCGTGTTACAAACATCCTCTCCATGTGATCAGCGTGAGTACTCATCTCGTACAATTGAGAGGGGACGGTCTTGGTCTTGTCGCACAAAGCCATAACTTTCAGGCACCCGAAACTGAGCTCACAGCCCCAAGGCAGCAAGCTTTGGCAAAACCTCATTTCCTTTATTTTACAACTTAATATACTACACGAGAAATTTCTCATACGGTCATTATCTCAAGTTGTGAACGTGCTGCCTGGTTCCCCCCTGTCTTGAGCAAACCTCCTCTAGGGTGGATCGTGAATAGGCAACCCTTTTTCGTCCCCAGTCTCAATCAACTCTTAATCCCCCTTCGTGGATTGCTGTTCTTTAGGTCGAAAACTGAATTAATAAATAAAGGTCGAGAAGTTGAGCTGGAATTTCTACTTGTGCCCTTTATTTCACGCCCCTTTGTAGGGCAAATTGACAAGTTACATCTTACGAGCAACCGTGACCCCTTGCTTTATGCCAAAGTACTAGATAACTTGAAAGAACCACTCGTTTACTTCTACGAATGTTCAAAACTTGACGAATATATACGGCCAGTCTTTATCTTTTTGGATCTTTCCATGAGGACAGCCGTTGCTCTCGCCCTGCTGTCCTTTGCAGCAGTTGCCACAGGACATAGGCACTCTCAGATCCATTCCTAGTTTCTAACCCACTTGAATGGTGTAACTCGCCATGGTCATGCCATATTTTAATTCACTGTTTTGTCTTAAACTGCGCGTAGACATCTAGACAAAGGGCTTATGATCGTCTGAGATGGTAGCCTGGAAGTAGCTGGATATGCCAACCTTGAACTACGCCAAATCAACTGTGCCGGAACGCTGACTATAGTATATGGAATAGCACAATAGAAGATCTTTTAGAAATCTTTTGAACCAAATGTTCAAGTACCTGCCTCCGGACCATGTCAAGTTGTTTGACATTACGAGTTCCTGCTCTTCTCTGTGTAAGCCATCAACCTTGACTTTCACAACAACCCCGACGAAGCTGACGATGTGTTTTTCAGCCCATTTCTATTCGTATCTAAAACATGCATGTATCTGTTTTTATCCACAAGTACAACTGATGGGCGTGAGTTGAAAGAATGGCTCGAGGCCACGGCTTCCTTCAGCTGCCAAGTCCTCATGTCAGCCCGCCTCAAAGTCTCAAAAACCTCGACCCCCAATAATCCAATTATGAGTTTAAAAAAGATGGAGTTTACCTAATTCGTTGCTGCCTACGAGACATGTAAGCCCAATGAGCGGTTGATTCCCCCTAATCCGGCGAGGTCTATCGAGACATTTTGTGTGTGTCTCAAGTAAGCCGGACATGGAGACAGGAACGGCAATGCAATCCGGTATAAGCCACGGCAGCTGACTGCAAATCTCACGGGCAGGGAGAAGAAGCTTTTCTTGGTGAGATGCTTATTATATCTTGAGTAGATATTGCGATTGGTAATTGCCGAGACAAGATGTTCTCTCTTTGCGCTGTAGGGAGCTGAGATGTCTCCAACAAAGAGAGAGATAAGAGGAAACATGCAATGCAAAGTTGGCCCCAACGGCCAAGTTTTCATAATTTCGAGAAGAGAAATGATGATTGCATCGTGACGTTCTTTTCATCATAGAAATCTCAGCATCCGAGATCAACTCGATCAGAACACCTTAAGTTCATCATCGCCAAGTCATTCATGGCCGCGTATGCTCGGCGTTCATGTCAACCACGACACGACACGACACGCCACTCACACAACGTCGATATCATGAGCATCATCGCTCGCTTCTCGTCAGCCTCGATTGGCGATGGCCTAACAGCCATTCGGGCTAGGAACAAGCACGATCCGCGCACCGACTGCCGATCACCCTTCAAGGAAGCGGAACTTTTTCCGCCGTCAATCTTATCAGAACCCCCCTCCCAACAGAAAAAAAGTTCAGTCCTCCCTCTGTCGTGCAGTGTAGTGACTGCATCAGTGCAGCGCCCTCTGTTCTTCCCCGGATTTCCAGAAGCCTGCAATGCCACCCTCCCGCTAACCCCCCCAGAAAGACGCGCACCGAGGCAAATCATTAAAGCGGGAGCCAAAAAATCAAGCTCGGATCGTCGCTGTTAGACTCACCAGCCACTTGGGGCCGGTTGACAGCCACCCAATTCTCCAAGTCAAGTTGTCAAGGTTTTCAACTCTCACGGCCTGCCACCGGCCCTTTGCCGGTTCACGAAATGGAGGCATTACGTACAATGTGCGAGGTAAAAGGGGGGAGTGAGCTCCTAAATGTCATCGCCAGTCAGCCATGATGCTAAAGGGTCCACTTGACGGGGAGAATGCTTGGGTACACTAGCCGGTGAGGACGGTAGGTACAGTAACGAAATCAATTGTCAGTCAGGAAAGCAAATGAAGGGATATCGAAGCGCTGCAACCCAGGACAGATGCGGTAGGAGGGCTGCAGAAGACTTGGTTCCTGCGCCAGGGAGTTGCAGCACCGACGGTGCTTTGATGCTGGCAGGTGACTAGCCCTATCCCCCTTCTGAGTTGTCTTGCTTCTTGTCAACGTGACTGACGGACCTCGTCCGACGTCCATCCATCCCATCATCTCCCCTCTTGTGGAGAAGCGTAACCGTCGTTTGGAAACCCGGAGTGCAGATGGGAGTCTGGGGAATGCGGGTGTGTGCGGGGAGAAGACCCATGCCCCGAGCCCGATTGAACGGTCCATTTGCAAGAGGATTGCCCTTTGCAGATGAAATGTAATCATCACTTGGAATTGTCGGGACGTTGCTCTCGCATGAGACCATGACAAGACCAAGTGGAACTTTTGCGCCTTCAAAGCGGGGAGCCATGTTATGTTGCTGCAACTCTCGGACACCTCATCAACACCTCACCTCGTGTCTTGCTTTCTGAAAATGTGAGAATTGCCTTCTGTAACCGTCCAAGTCTAGCCTGTATTCCCCGACGTCGAGAGTGGTGTGGCTTGTCTGCTAACGCCGCCATGACCATCCCCGATCCGATGCTCGTTCTCGGCCCTCGACGGCTTGAATTGACTGACATTTGACAGACAGTCCGGCGTTGGGCTCGATGTAAGGCCCTGACAGGCGACTGTTGGGTTGAGGCTGCGCGAACGAGCCAGACCAGACCGCGGTGGCTCCAGTCCGAAACGCAACGTAGGGCCCATGTGGTTCACGGCCCGCAACGCTTCGGAAGCCGAATTTCAAAGACATGCCATCCATCAGTGTACTTGCCGCCCATGTACCGTCAACTCCACGTTTGCGTGCGCAAATGGAACTCATGACACATCAATCTGGGGACGAGACGCGGGGACAGGTCGCTTCTCCATGCTTTGGTTGGGGCTACGTCTTGGGGCCTTGCCAAGTATCTGGGGACGATGTGGCTCGGCCTCTTGGTCTGGGTCTGGTGAGAATGCCCCTGGGCAGTTTTTTAGTCAAACCGCCCATGCTATTACGTGTTGAAAAGAAGACTGACCCGACCCGACACGTGAAGTCAAGGCCGTTGCGACGGGTGTGAGGAATTGCTATCCGCCGTGTCCGAGTTTGTGGGGAAACCTGGGGACGTGGAGAGGATGCTCCAGAGTCTGTTCATGACAAGACACCCAAGGGACTTGATCCTGTAAGAAGTCCTCTTGCTTGGGATCCAAACCATGACCGCTGGAGCGGAGGACATTGCCATCATGAAATCCTGTGGGGCTTCACGAGATGGATATTCTGCGTTGCTGCGTGGGCCTCGGCTCGTACCCAGCTTGGGGCCCAGAATTTGCTCCATTGCTCTTATTTCTGCAGATGGCGACAATCCTTCAACAATGGTGCAAATTGCTATAGCATGATGCTCCCGTGAATCCTGAATGAAAAACTCATGATAGAGAACATCGGGTGATGGCCGAGTCCAGAGAAACCGATCGTAACCGATATCAAACACACCTGTTTTCCTTTTTTGCCGCGAGCCGCCATCCGCCTCTCAACGAGATTCGACGAGGGCGATAATCGAAAACTATTGATTCGCTCGGAGCAGTCGGGGGCCTGGTGCTGTTGGGCCTCGATCTTGATTCGCCCAGACTATCTCATACCAGCAACGTAGCATCCAACCTCATCTCAAGCCTGTGGCAAACCGGACATGGATCCAAACCCGGCGAAGGCTCGGTTGCCTCCCTTGGCGAGCCGGAGTAGAGTACTGACTGTGGCACTCTCGAGTTGCCAGTAAGAGAGATCACGTCTGGGGGACACGATCGGCCTTTCCCTCGGCATCTTGATCTCGCAACCGGGCCCTACGACAGACCGACTCTTCATCTGCTTTGTTTCAGAGAGCAATCGAGGTTAGCTGAGCAAGGGTTGTGTCCAAGTGGCTCGAGATGCAGCACCAGCTTTGGCAAGTTCAAGCCACTGGGTCGAGCGCCCATTGACCAAGTGGGACAAGCATTTGCAACCCGGCCCGGCGAGAATTGCATGCAATGCGCGAATATACAACTCTTGTCCAAGAGCCTCAACCAAGCCAGGTGAGACCAGGACCAGACCGTCCGTCACCCTGAAAGGTGTGGCGTTTGTCGCCGAGCAAAACCTCCAAAGGAGCTTGCAAATCTGGTTAGCCTAGCGGTTCGAGACTTGATTAACTCGGCCGAGCATCTTGGTTCAGAGCCAGCGGTCGAGCCAAGTACGGATAGCAAAGGCACAATCTCATCCTGACACGATGCTCATCTCTAGAAGCAGCGTTGTTCCCGACAGAGTTCAGCTAACCGCGGTGGTGGCCGCAAACTTTCCCAAGATCCCAGATCCCAAATGCTTGTTCTTAGTCGCCGTCGGGTCCTCATAACGCACGCTCGCAGCTAGTGACTGTTTGGATCTGGATTTTCCCAACAACAGGAATCCAGGACAAGCTAAAGGACACCACCAGAGGCATAGGGGACTCTGCTAAACCTCCGCCATAGCCAATGGCGAGCCAGCACGGTTAGCGGATAAGGTTGATGAACAGGGACACTGACAACGGGGCATGCCTGGCATGGATCTGCCCCGTTGTCAGCGAGTGGTAGCGGCTCCCAAGCGCCACCCTGGTCTCGGTGGGAGAAATTGGGACAGACCAGGAGGGCTTTTTGCAGAGTACGAGGCTTAGACCCTTGGGACTGGCTTCCATGCAGCATCGTTCGGTCCTTCTAACGCACGATTCATCGTTTAGCGCAAGTAGCTAGCCCCGAGTTGTGGTTGGTTCGGAATACCACCGTAGTCCCTTGTCGTCCCCGCAGCAGGCCTTCCCCTGTCGATACATCGGTTGACTGCTCTTTCGCGCGTAGGACGAACCCTCCAAACCAAGAGGCGCCGGTAGTCGTCTTTGGGCCACGGCATTCGGGGTATCAAACGCAGTTGAGTTGCGACCCAGAAGTATACCGCGCCATCCGCCCACCAAAGAGGCCCAATTCCACAAACTCAACATGTTGCATCCATCGCTGTAGCTAAACGCCAGGGT
This sequence comes from Fusarium sp. NRRL 66088, assembly GCA_013186415.1. Classification (NCBI taxonomy): domain Eukaryota; kingdom Fungi; phylum Ascomycota; class Sordariomycetes; order Hypocreales; family Nectriaceae; genus Fusarium; species Fusarium sp. NRRL 66088. Next base: position 4,627 of record JABCKD010001674.1, on the reverse strand, counting down.
TCAAGGATGCCCCTCACTCGGGCTTGACGAGAGCAACCCGCCGGGAGGGTTGCTCGCGAAACGCAGCGTTCATGATTGCTGCGCGTGTGCGTTGTGTCCCACAGTCCCTTATCCTGCACTGTCCATTCATTACGGGCAGCCCACATGGTGAGTTTGAATCCGAGTCCAGCGAACCTTGGCTTCTGACGGAGGCAGATCAATCCCATCCGTGCTTCTGGTCTAATACTGTCGGTGAGACGGAAGGTTCGGGTTCGAGACGCTTGTGTTCGAACCTGTGAAGCCCTCTGTGTCCTAAATTTCGACCAAATTTGTGGAATCGTCTAGGTCCAGGGCGAATATCGACAGCAGAAGCAGGAGCAGGGGCCAACTTGACCAGGGCTCTCGGATCCAGGGGAACTTCAACGTTCGACACTGACGAGAGTCTAGGAGCGAGGGTCCAACCCCCACCGCAAAGGGTTTCTGATTGCTATGTTCCGCGCGACCTCCCCTGTTCGTGCTTCCAGCCCTCGGGATGATCACAGCTCGAGTTTTCCCCCAATCCTTGACCGTAGGATCGGTACTCTCGTAGCCACCGATGGGATTCTGCATCTCTCCGTAAGTGCACCCGCCAGAGCTGACCTGTGAGATGATCATTGCCCCTTTTGATACAAGAAAGATTCGCAAAACACCGCCAGGGCGTCAAAATTCGTTTTTCTCTCGGGAGCGGCCGACACCTGGGGGCAACGCTAGATTTAACGACTACCGAGCCAACTGGGGGTCTCGAAGTCAAAAGGGCCGAGGTCAAATCGCTTTGACTTGACGAGCATGTCAGCAAGGCAAACCCGTGATAAACATCAAGACAGACAGTGTTCGCCTTGTGCGCCACAGTTGATGTTAATCTTCAACATGAAGGGTACAACGTGTCCTCCCTTGTTGGGGAGTGTGTAGATAGTGAGGGACACTATGGTGTTTTGTTGCCACCACTTCTCGCCTTCAGCAGTACACGAGGCTGAGGAAGGCCTGCTAAGTGGTGTACAGCCCTCAATGTCATGCTTCGAGAAACGTGGTTCCGGTGCCTTAAGCATCGATATTAAGGAACGGTCACCGCGTCTGGAACCCACAAAGAAGCAGTAGTTTGTGCAAGAACCCGTCAAAGAGCAAGATTCCGCGCACTTTCGTGCAGGGGCAAGTCATTTCCCACGAGGGCGGGTGCAAGGGGTTTCTGGAGTGTGAGCGTTCCGAAGAGGGTGACACCGCATGTAAGGGTATCTGATGAGTTGTGAAGACATCTCTTTGTACCTCGCCTCAGTGTTGGATCGATAACGTATAGAGTTCAGTAATGCTGGAGTAACAGCCTTATCTGTTAGAGTGCAAGGTTTTGAGTACTTACCTCTTGGCTTGATATGATGTAAGATGGGTTTGTATCTCCAACATAAACGAATGTGATCAACTTGCACCCCTGTTGCAACCCCTCCTGAAGTGTCTGACAACCTGCGACAGCATCTTTGATTGATGCTTCACTCTTTTCGTGACCGAAAGCAGAAACTTGGAGAGAGAGACAGAAACCCGGGAAACGTGTGGCGATGGGGAAGGCTGTGAATGGCTGATACCTGTGGTGGTGGTGAAGCAAAACTGTTCAGATGACGAGAGCGGCTTGTGCGAGGTGTGGCTGCCAACGTCTGTGAGAGGGTGTGATGCACCGTATCGATGAAAAGATGCCCCAAACCGCTGCAGATCTGGGGTCACGGGAATCAGTTGGAGAACCCATTCTGATCCCACAAAATCCAGCTCGAATACAGATGATGTTGCCGGAGCTCTGTTATCAACTCGACTCCAGGGAAGCCCGAAATCCGTGCGACTTGCCTGTGGACTGTTGCGTTTCCCATATCTTCACTCCTCCTTGTCCACAGGCTCTGTAGTCTCCATCAACTAGGGACTAAAGCTGGCCTCGGCGTCGTTTCTCCCCTTCAGCCGAAACGAGGGTCTTTCGTCTGTCCCTGATCCTCGGGCTCCCTCCGTAGGCCGCTATGGATATCATGTCGCGATTTCAGCCCACGCGGGCACGCACCCGCTGAAGCTGCACGAGCAGCAAGGCCGGGCAAAGGGTCGGTCGCAAAGCAAGCTGTGAGTCCATGAATGATGTAAGTGGACGGGCGATCCTTGAAGAGGGGAGAGGGGGTGCTAAGTGGGGGAAGCAGCCAAGAAGCTAACTGCACAGACGGCTAAGGTCAAAAGCGGACTAGCCCGTTGGATCACGGAAGACTGGTCGAAGCCTGCATGGAAGCTCTCGCGGGACGCCAGGTGTGCCAAGGCGCCGCCACAGTGACCTCCAGGCAACCGCATTGCAGCACTCCAGCACGCTAGCCTCGCTAGGCCTTGGCAAGGTCAACCACTGAGGACACTGCGACTGCTGCACCCCGTTGGAGCTGTTGTGCCCGTGATTATTGCCGCTCTTCGATTTGACATGATCATGGCGTGAGTTGTCGCTGGCTGTTATTATGGCCAGATCAACCGAGCAGTTGGAACAGTCTGGACGGCTTCCATCCCGCGACCCGGGCGGCCATGTTTGTCCGGCAATCAAGAGCGGGTTCCGTGGCGGGCCAGACGGCATCATAAATCAGCCCTGTCTGTTCGGGGTCTCCTCGCGGGAGCATCGTTTGCCATGTGTTGTGGTCGGGTGCGTTGTGTTTGTGTCCAGTCTCGTTGCGGGGTGAAAGGGCCTTGACAGTGGGAGGGAGGTTGGTTCCACCACCTAGAACCCAACTGCCAGGATTGATGCAAACAAGCAAGGCCAGGTTTATGGCGGCCGGCAGAGGGGAGGCGGGTTGGGTCTTGAATTGCCCGTCGCAATCCGGGTTGGTACGTTGGCACTGCACTGCTTGTAGGACTTGTTTTCTTGAGCAAGAGGCGCCTTGTTGTCGTTTCGTGGCGGCGCCATTATTCCGCAGAGCTTCTATTGCTGCTGCAACTCCCTGCCGTTGGCCGATGCGCATAATGCCGATGCGCACAGCCTGAGATCCATGGTTGCGTGCTGTCCTTCAGATTGGCGTATCGATGCGATTCCCACCAGCGATGCGATGCGATGCCAGCATATTATGCCCTCTTTGGTCGGCAGGGAGCATTCGCGCATCTCGAGTCTTGGCAACCCCGGCTGCTTGGTCCTTTTGCTGTTCAGAGGCGGGGAGTTTTGCATCGGTCGCAGCGTGACGAGTTGAGGTGCTGATGATGGATGGGGGGGAGACCGAGTTGGCTGGTTGAGTGGATGAGGTCGTCCGGAGTGGAGATGGAGATGGCAGAAGGACGAGTGAGGGCTGGCATCTGGTTGGCTGGCTGCAGTGCAAAAGGACCTGGCCACACCACGGAGCCCCGGGAGTGGATCGCTTTAGCGCCTCTGGGCAAATGCAGCGGATGATTTAAGGTGCACCCGGCGGCTTTGGCACCCATGTCCTTGGATGCTCGGTGGGTGCTTTTGAAGCCAAGTGCAGATGTTCCCCTTCCTGCTTGCTGGCTAGGTCGAGATAGCTAGCACGCAAGATCTTTTGTTTCTGTTACGGATACGGTAACGAGCTTATCTTGTCTTTGCCAGGAACACCTACAACCTGCAGATGCATGATGATGCGGGAGACGGGAGCCGCGGGAGCAGGTAGGTACTGACGATAGTCGTTGAGAAAAGACAGAGGCTTCATGCGGGCACTATCGTAGTCTGGTCGGCGTTTCCGAGACCGAACACGTCCCAGGACAAACCGTCACCCAGTTAGATCAGACCTGGAGTACGGTGAAGGGAAAAGCAGGGAGGAAAAATAACGCCTCTTTTCCTAGACATTTCCAATGACCTTCCATGGCGTCGACTACGTGCGTTGTCGGTGTGCAGGTTCCTACCTTAGCCCCCGAGTAGTCGCGCTGCCTCGAGTGGTGGTGCCATGGATGTATGATGATGTATCAAGAACGAAAGCTTAGATCAGGCCAAGCGTGCACGACATTGGATCGAGGCTGTGGTCTTGGTTCGATTTCCACCGACCGCGCGAACACATCCCACGAAAGAAGGACTTCGTGACGTGAAGTAGAGCAAGCCACGAAAAAAAAAATCTTGACTGTTTACTCCCTGCTTGTCGCAATCTTGGCTTTCATCCTGCTTGGACCTCCTGCATCTGATCCAATCTCATATACTCCTCGTTCTTGGGCTTTTTGAGGCTCCATTCCCTTTGCGCAACCATCCCCGACTTGGCAGCCGCTTCGCTCTTACCCTTCCTGGGCTTAGGCCCCCGACGCGAACCTACCTAACCTTGGGCGAGTGATTACGGAGAAAAGGTCGATTGGCAATTCAGGGCCATGGCAAGGGATGGATCCGGGAGACTGCTCCGAGAAGCCTTCGGAAGATAGAGATGGGTGCCAGGCATGGGAGAGTGGAAGAGGAATGGAACGAACCAGGCCAGGCAGGGCAGGCCAGGGGATGGATGATGGATGGAGGACGAACCGCGACGACGTGACCAGGCCCCGGGCCCCCGTACTTAGTGGGAACGCTCCAGGGCAACTGCACCGCTGCCGGCTGCCCGTCCATCTGCAAGGCGCTAGAGTGCTGTACCGCACAGCTCTGTACCGGCGGCCACTAACCCCCCAACAGTGCTCGAGCCGGGGTGTCCCCTGACCC
>JABCKD010001667.1:0-22312 GCA_013186415.1 Fusarium sp. NRRL 66088 | reverse complement strand
CGGCAGCGACCACGGGGGAGCCGAGATATAGGCCCCCATAAGTACCATAGAGCCATCAGCAAACCTCAGATCTTGGAACATCCCGTTTAAGGCGTATCGGCAAAGAACAGGAGTTATGAAATCGGATCAATTAAGAGGGAAACTCTTGTTTGAGCTTTGATTCTTAATGAGGCGCTGTAGCTGCAGTAAAAGATATGTACTATTGAATGACTCACTGTGCCTTTCTGCAAGCCATGAACGTTTTAGTATTTCACTTAATAAGGTCACTCCTAACCACACTTGTTCTTTATTTTATCTTTCTCTCCCTTAATTAGTTTATATGTAAAATGATATCTATTATGATTGGCATTGGCCATCATGACTGACTTGTCTATTGGTCATGGCTCATCCCTGCTTATGCTTCACTGGACTGTGGTTAGTGACAGCTCAGCGATAATCCCGGTGTCCCTGATTCGCCTCGCTTGTAGGCTTTTCATCGCTCAAGCAATTCCCCTCCCATGCACATACCTAAAACGTTCTAGTTATCTACATGCCCTGATGGGTCATGGAAAGGGGCAGGGATCGCTGCCTCTTGGTGCTTTGCTGTTCCAGTTGGAAATAAGTTAGGCACTTGATGCTATTTCCGGCAACCGGACCGGAGAAAACTTTTGTCGCGAGTGCAGGCTCCGGTTGCCCTACGCGACGTCAACGTGGTGGATCCAAACATGCGCGCCAACTTGCCCCCCTCATCATATGTAATCAACGAAATGGGCTCGGCAGGTCTCGCAGCATCGTAATTCAGTTCTCTTGTCTCTTGAATATGGACTACGGCTAAATAGAGGCCTGGGTTACTGAATCCTCCTAATTTTGCCCTTTTCTTGAGCCCTAATCTCTATCGTTATCTTTGCTAGAGCCGACGACATGGACCAAGCGCAAGCGACCCCGCGAGGCTAGCATTATGTCGCCTCCTTTCAGTGAAGACCTTCCGTTCCCCGTTGATCCGAGAGATATAACGCAACTAGAATCCCCAACGGAGAGACGCCGTGTAGACCAATCACCATCTGGTTCAGCTCCCAAAGCGCCCTTCCCCTATATGTCCCCAGTTTGAACACGAGGGTTAGTCATATGGCTAAATTTAGACCACAGACTTCTCGAAAAATAGCACATTCGCCTAAAAAAAAACATCATATTAGATTTAGCTATTTATTTATAACTTGAGCTTAGATATATTGTCCCTTTCATTTTAAAAACCAGACACTCTGCTTTTATTATTTAAAAAGCAATACCTCCTTAACCGCCCCCATAAACCTCTACACAGATCTTCTTGTTCTTTAAACCTTTTCGTTCTAAGACCTGAAACCAATTCAATAGTCGCCATCATGTCAACCACCGCCTCTACTGCGACCGCCACTAGCACGTTGGCCTGCAAGAACTTGTACGATACTCCCAACAAAGATGCTACCTGCGGTTTGTCCTACAACAAGAAGCACATTCAGATTATGAAGGAATGCTGCGGCGACGCCCAGATTGTCAGCTACTTCGATAACTGCGGTCTCTATTGCGTCGCCCTTGGTCAGACCACCGCTGAGCTGCAGAAGTGCATGTGGGATCAGGGCGCTGCGTGGGAGGCCCCTTTTTGCTCCAACACGACGGGCACTTCCCTCACTGCCGACCCCAAGATTCCTGCCACTGCCAAGGCTACTGTTATCTCGAACGACAAGGACGACGACGACGACGAAGACGAGGATAAGGACAGTGACAGCTCCGGTACCAAGTCCGCTTCGGGTGCTGATTCTACCAACACCGACAACGCTGCCCCTACCGTGGCCGCTCCGTCGATTAGCAAGATGGGTATCGCTATTGGCGTCTTACTGTTATCCTCTCTCACTCTGGGAGCTTTCCAGATCTGAGGCTTTGTTTATTCTTGGCCTGTTGCGCGTATTAAATTCATTGAGACCTTTACTCTTATTACCCCTGTGTCAACTCTATTGCGGTTTCTTAGTTTTAGAATCGACATTTTTACCTTTGTGGCCTTGATAAATAAACGAGGGCCTGATTCCTCTCCGGATTTATTTTAGGAGTCGGAGATACTTTTACTATTTCTAACAGAATGATTCGATCTAGGAAAAGCCTCACCTGTTGATTATGATGAGGCTGGTCCCGGCAGAAGATTCCTTCTAATTGCATCAAGACGTGACGTGAGACATGCAAACCTCGCAGGCTGCCGTTGTGGGATTTTTAGTTTTTGTCTTCCGGAATGTGATGATAAATAAGACGCAAATGATAGGCGCGTTAAGATGGAGGAGTGCATTTCCACCCAGGATTCAAATGTAATGGTTCATTAATAAAAGGCATTAGAGGGCAAGAGTTACGGCGTGGGCCGAAGTAAGAGAATCATACTAAAGTAAGTGAATTGTAATAGATAAGCATTTTAACATAGAAAAAACTTCAGTATTAACTAAACAAACGTACATTAAGTCGTCATGCCGACGTTACAACTTACCAATGACAATTTGATTGCCCCTTTCAAACTAAATAACAAAAATGGAAATCCGTCACATTGTACTCATGTCATATCGTTACCATAAATACTGTTGTTTAAAAGGAATGTAGTATGTAGCACTGTAAAATTGCCAACCGATAAATGAAATCGTAACAGATTATAGAACAAGAGCAACAGCAGCAACAAAGCCAGCCATGGCAACAGGATGGTTGAAACCCTCAAGATGACCGGCTGCCCCATTGGTGACCTCAACAGGCCCACTGTCGGGGGCATTAGCAGAGCCAGTAGCCGTCGGAGTAACCGACACAACGTTGGTTCTGCAACGCTCCCGCTCTCCGTCATCGGTCCAGTCCGAATCGCAGTCGGTGAGGTAGTCCGGATTGTCAGTATCGGTGTCTTCAGTAGGGAGACTTGCAGCCGCAGAGACGGTGGCTGAGGCCTGAGCTTTAGTCACGGCCTTGGTGGGAGTGGCGCCTAGGGTCTTCGTTCGGGTCTTGCAGCGCTCGTGCTCACCATCGTCACTCCAGTCTGAGTCGCAGTCTGTCAGATAGTCTGGATTATTGGTGTCGTTGTCGTGAGATTGAGTAGTGGTGACGGGCACAGAAGTGGAAGAAGGGGTCTTCTTTATAGCTGTAGTTGTGCTGGTGATTTTTGTCTTGGTCTTGCATCTCTCATGCTCCCCGTCGTCACTCCAATCAGAGTCACAATCGGTCTCCCAGTCAGGATTATCAGTGTTGTCTCCATGACCAAGAGGCTCTGTGGTCGGCCGAGGATTATTCACCCTGCTCGTAGCAACCAGCTCTGGGCTCTGAGTGATGTGTGCACGAGGGAGCTGGGAGCACTGCTCATTGTCGGGGAACTCGTCACAGCTGGTGTAGTGGGCATCATCGTCGGTCCAGTGCTGCTCTTCTTGGGGCTGGCCCGGGGTCGGAGACGGAGCCGGGACAGGGCCAGGCTGCTCATCGTCGGTGGTATCGTTATCGTCAGTCCAGTCGTCATTGCGGCGAAATTGGCGCTGGCGACGTCTGGTACGGCGGTTACGAGCGCCCAGGGTTCGACCCTTGCGACGGGAGCTTGCCGAGTTGTCACCCTTGGCACGGGAAACGAGACCATGAGTGTCGGCTGCCACTATCCCACGGATAGGATTAATGCCCTCGGGGACAGGGCCGGCGTTGGAAAGAACCCCAAGGGAGAGGAGAACAAGAGGTGCAGTCTTCATGGTTGGAGGAGGTGGTTATCGAGTTAGAGCAGCAAAGGTTGGTTAAAAGCGTTGTTTAGAAGTTTTGATTGTTGGAAAAATGCTTGAGATGTTTGGTTATATGATTCCGTTATCAAGGACAGCTATTAAAGGCGAACTTATACTTTTCTAACCTTTCCCTGCAAGCACCTGGTGGTCAGCTCCGTCATGTGGCAAACTGCCGGCCATCGCCATGAGTCTGGTAGCTGGACTCCAACGACGTCAACATCAGGATTGAAACTCGGCAATTTGCAAGCCAAGAGAAAGCCACTCGACGATACGAGAATCCTGCTATGCGTTGTTCAAGATAAGTGACGCGTCGTTGCTTTATCAGGTTCTCCCTCCTCACCATTCGCGAGGCTCAATCAGGGCCAGTCCCCGAAGCTCAGCCTCTCCCTTGGCGAGATATTGGTAGATAGTGGTTTGAAACAAGAGCGTGGAGACCAAAACACAGGTTCTGCCCATCAATGATATCCGCGATTTGGTGTCATCCGGCTCCCTAGGTGGACGGTTTACTACTCAGCCACCCGGGTTGGACGACTTGGAAGGCCAGCCTGCGGTTGCTAGAGATGAGTTAAAATACATTAAGCTACCTATATCATGATTTTCTGCGCCACACTTAGTTTCTCGTCTAGTGCGTATGATTGCTTGATGGTGTGATTGATGCTATTTTTGTTTGAACGACATTCGTTGGCCGGGCTGGACGGGCTCCACCACTTCCTCCAGCTGTCCTTTGGATCGTCAATGGGATGGATCTCATTCAACAGTATTAATACCTCATAGCCCTGTAGCTTAGACTCTATAGACGCACATTGTCTTTGACTCTCCCTCACTTCACAGCTGAGTTGCTCTACGTAGTATTAATTTTACGCGTTGCCGAGTCGAGCATCACTCATTGTTCAACTGATCATCTACCAAATCGCATCACTCCTAGTTAGTGGCAAGAGAGCGCAAGACGGCTACCAATCAACGCGGAACGTGTATTTTTTCGGTTGTTGAACTAAATCAAGTGCTAAAGCGGCATGTGAGGATCCCTTCAGGCCTTGGTCTTGGCTTGATCTTGGCGTGATCTTGGCACGGGCTCAGCCAGTTTGCACTCAGCGAAACCACCAACTGGTTAGGGTGCAGTACGGAGCACAGAGTGGTTGAAAGGCTTGGCTTGGCTCTTCCATCAATGGCTTTTTCTATTTTTAACAAAGTGCGCCTGCTGCATCCTACAATATTAAGAAACGGTCTGTCCCGCTGCGCACTCGTCAGCACTTACGCGGCTCCTTGGCAAAGAGGCTGGTTGGGTGGGTTATTAGCAACTTTCCAACTTAATGAGGACATGCAGAAACGGGTTCACGTTAGAATTAATTTACAGGTTAGGGGAAGTCGAATGGTTTCACGCAACGTAGAACCTCAAGTTGACAGCATGCCACGGACTGGAAAGATGCCCAGTGGTGTGAAATTTCGGAAGGAAATTCAAGAAATAAGTAAAGAAAGGTCACAGAAGGGGTGGCAGCCGGTTATCTTGCCTACCTGAGGGGACCTGGAGACCAGCCCGGTTCCCCGATCTTGTTTCCTGTTGCACTTGGAAGGTGGATGGCTGGTCTTCCGGAATTGAGCCTCAAGTAGGTTTCGTGCCCGTGCGTGCTGCGGAGGCAAATTGTTGTTAATCCCAAACCAACCCATCAAGCTCCAAAATCCTAGATGAATGTTGTCCTATAGCAGCATTGAAGCCCAGTGCCGAGAAACGTCGCAAGTGATAATAGTCTTCTATAGTTGCTACGAGGATGCACGGGGCATTTCTTGCACCTGACACATCCCAGTTACACATCATCCTTGTACTCGTTACTCATGAGACTTTTAAGAGTAGGTAATACCCGTGGACATCGTAAGGTCTAGCTAGGTTAGATGCTACAAATTTGGGATTCTTATGATTTCGTGATATCAATGTTCATGAACCACTTGCTAAAATCATTAATCGGCCTTTTTATCACATAATGATATCATAAAGATCATCATTTTTTTCAACTCTGCCAAGGTATATTCTCTTGTTAATTAGGGCAACTATCACCAAGACCTGCAGTCACGATCTTGTATGTCAGTCATCCCGTCTTCTACTATGATAAAGAACACATTTCCAACAAATCATAGCATCATTGACCTGCAGTCACAAACACTCAAACACTACCGCTCAGGTCACAAGACCAGTGATATTCAGCCACCAAATGGCGGTTTAGGGTTCACATAGGCAACAACACGCAGATTTCCGCCTGGCTGGATGGAGCAACCAATATAGGTGTGAAGACCAAGAAAGCTGGCAAGAGCCTCAAAACCACTGGTCCAAAGTTAGTCATTACGATATTAAAAATGGAGGTATGGCGATTAACATACAATGTATTTCGCAGACACTCCAAATAGTGTTTTCCGTAAGCCCGCACATTCCGACAATCTTGTCGCTGGCTGGACTCCTTACATAAAAAGTCCGTCAAAGTTCTCGCGATATGCTGATCATCTTTGGCATAATGGCGGACAGGGATATAAACCTTAACCTTAGGCATGTCCTTATGTCGGAGGAATTCGACATTATAAAGAACACCAGCTGTTCTGTGGCCGTTATACGGAAGAGGGGTATCGTCGGTGACATTGGGTGTACCAAGAAGGGCATTCCACAGTTGCCTTAACTTGTGCATGCCATCATCAAAGTCTGGGCTAGGGCAACCCACCCGTCCTCCAAGAGACATCGTGTCTCGGACTGCCTTGAAGGTTGTCCTTCTGTCGCGAAAGTAGATCTTGAGTCTGGAGCTTTCGCTAGGGACTAGGTCCAGCGCCACCATGTCTATTTCCAACCTCAAATCTGAGTGCTGATTCACGTAGTCGACAAAGGTCTCGAAACAGCCAAGGTTTTGCAATCCCCACGCAGGGGCTGACCTGATGGCATCTGAAATGACCGCCAACTCAGACTGGTTGGTTGCGTATGCCACTGCACCGGGGAAGAAGTAGACTTTGTTCATGATCTCGCCCCCCTTCAGGTCGAAGGCCCAGAACATGGTTGACAGATGACCTTCTGGGCCACTGTTGGCATATCTTCGGCTTGAGAAGGCAGCTTCAAAGTGGTTGAATAACGTCATGTCAATGTTCGGAAATGCTTGGGTTAAGCTTTGCTTGAAGTTCACCGAAGCCCTGTCGTTTTTTGGGTCCTCTGGAGTGCCGGCATTCAGCCCGACAGGCTCGATAGAATAGCGAATTATGGGCTGTTCTATGCCTGTATGAAAGTCCCAGCTGAGTTCGATGGGGGTATAGTTGTCCGTCATGAAGCTCTTCCATCGCGGCAGTCCGGAGATAGGTGAGACGCCCAGGTATGGTATGACCATTTTGGCAAAGTGAGAAAGGAAGTTGACTTGATCTTCATGGCTGTAACCGGCATTCACGAGGAACGCTGTCAAAGTATGTCCGACTGTCAAGTACCAGTACTGTTGATGAGGGTCAACGATACCCTGGGTTGTAGCTTTGGCCAGTGGCCACGCCCTGACTTGGTCTGGGAGACTGTTGAAGGGGGCCATGTTGTGATGTGAAAACCTGCGGGAAGCTTAACTAATCTGTGTGGCTATCCTCTGTGTGGCTATCCTCTGTGTGTATCAAACCTCATTCTTATACTATTATAACCTCAGTGAAGAGGAATAACCAGAAAGCCTATGTGGGACAGGACACGGCATTGCCGTCCGTCCCTTGTAGCGTCCGTGTTGCCCGTCCTTTTACCATTGCCAAGGCTGTCTCGGGCAAACCGATGTGGGCTGGAGAAAGGTGTCATTCCGACCGGAATTAATCAGGACAACGTGGGTACCCCATTTGCGCCATTAAATGCTTTGGTGATATTAGCAGGCTGGATCTCTCAACAAGAATCCCCACACATATCAACATTCACGGCGAGGAACTTGGGTTAGGCTCAGTAGCATTCCAAACTGTATGACTACTATTCATGCACGACTAGGCACGAAAGATGAGGTCATTCCTCAACCAGTCAGCCGTTCAAGTCCTCCTGTTCCACTGGCTTATGCCGCGTCGCAATGACATTTCCCTTGTGCTGTCTATCGACACCTAGCCACAGCAGATCTGGCCTGCTGTAATGCCCAACAATGTCTAGGAACCCACGTGTAGCTACAACCTTGGTAAGGTCAAGATCGGCGTATACAATGCCTTCCTTTCCTGGGCTCCCTTCGAGAGGATTGGTCAACCGTCGGCCATCAGGTCCGATGACGCAACTATGGCCTCCACCAGGTTGGCGGCAAGAGAGGCCTTCCTGCGTCTTCATGGTTTCGATTCCTCCGGACCCACATACTGAAGTGCTATGAAGAACATAGGCTGAACTTTCGATAGCATAAGTTTGAGAAAGATTTTGACACCCATCCGCCGTCATGCTCCATAGGCCCGGGTGATCCACGCCAGTCGACGGATCAACAGGCGGCCACATCGAGATGTGTATAGCCTCACCCTGGGAGATGCTATGATATTTTAATAACGGCTGCGTGTGCTCCCAGCAGGCAAGGCACCCGACCTTGATCTTGCCGTAGTCTGGCCCAAAGTCAATCTCAACGACGTTGTTGAGCACGACGTCAGCATCACACCCGTCACCGAAAAGCGTTCGCTCCATGTGAGTTGGTTTGATCTTCCGTCGATGCATCAAAACCTCACCCTGAGGAGATAGAATGGCCTGGGAGATGTAAATGCTATGAGATTGACTTTGTTCCGAAAACCCGAGCACAACAGCAATAGAACACTCCTTGGCAGTGGCCTTTAGCAAGTCCATTGCTTCGGAGTCCAGAGACAGTGAGTTGTAGATGTATCGAGTCTGAAGATCGAAGTCGACCGGCCGCGCCCTATCGCGAATCATGAATGTTAATTACCGGCACACGGGAAAATGAGTGAATGCCTACCAGATCCATGCAGGATAGCCAGGGAGCCAGCATTCGGGGAACGCGATGAGTTTGGCTCCATGTTGTGCAGCTTCTCTGATGAGAGTGACCGCCTTTTTTATTGAGGCGGCTAAATCAAGGTAGACAGGCTCTACCTGGGTGACGGCAACTCGAATTGGTGTGGACATGCTCCCGATTTTGTTGATGGGCCCTGCTTGTGAGCGAGGTTGGACACTGGACGCGTCGCGGTCTATATACAACAGGTTGAGAGCACACTTGTGCAAGAGCTGACATCCATTAGGAGTATTCACCGGATTACCAAACCATCCGCGCTTTGGGCGACGCGCGTATCTGCTGAGAAATCGACACAACTGATACGTTATTCAAACTTACAAATTTGAAACCAGCTCAGGCGGGACTGACTACCTTATCTGGTGATAGATAATCCCGATTTAGCAAATGGTGACATCCATTCCGTGTCCTCCATTTCCATATTGTGAGAACTCGTGTCTCGACTCGTACTTTGCTTGGTTCATCATCATGGTGCATAACTCGCCCCTGCATAGATGTCCCCTGCCCCGTCCTCATCTCATTGCCGGGCAAGTTTCCGGTAGCCCGTATCTCGGACTTTGCGACCACATCTGTCAGCTCAGCGTCTAACACGAGCATATTCCTGAGCAGATCATTGACGTGGGTATTCATCTACCAGCACGGTTACATCAAGTGGATCACAACGCCGAAAGCTAAAAATCTCCAATGGCCATGAATATCATGCGAGTTTTGCATCTGCACGTACAAAGCTTATATTATGGCTCCCTTGCGAGCTTGGCTGCAGCCACAACCGCTGAACCAACAGCGAGCAAACGGTGGCACTTCAGGGGTTGTTACCATTTACAAGCGGACCCTTCATACATGTGATAATCCGAAAGGGAAGGCCGAAACTGTGCCTTGAAACTCCAAGTTTCGGGCATAACACCCATCGTATACACATGGGAAGACTTCTATGCAACCCTATGTCCCCCTTCTGGCAAGAGGAAACCATTTATGATTGTTCAGAGCGGCCCAGGCGTCTAGAAAAAAAAGAAATAGAGGCAATGCCCTGTCTAGCTTGTTCGCTTGGTTGTGCTGCCTCCATCTACAATCATCCCTCCGCTTCCAACATGGCTCTTGCTGGTCAAATTGCTGAAATATGGATTCTTTACGTGCTGGGTGTCCTCATGATAGCGGCGCGCATCTTCTGCCGTACCAAAATGGTTGGGTATAGACACTACGAGTGGGATGACTACCTGGTCATAGGTGTTGCAGTAAGCTTTGACCTGATCTCATGCCCTAGACTCCGTCTCTAACGTTGAAATATCTGCAGTTCATGTGGACAGCAGCTCCCGTCATTGGTCACGTTTTTGTCCAAGTTGCTGAAGGGCGACACACCTCAGACCTGACCTTCGAAGAGCGAAAGAACATGAGCAAATCTGAGCGTAAAGATTGGGCTTTTGGGTCTCAAATCTTTCTCCTGGGTCTCACTGGATACTTTTTTATTCTCTGGACGCTCAAGTTCAACATGCTCTGCTTCTATCACCGAGTCGTCCGTGGGTTATGGACCGAGATATTTATCAGGCCGCTGATGGTGCTTGTGGGTTTGTCAGGAGTGGCAATCGTTCTTACTATTGCTCTTACCTGTCGTCCGTTTTATCATCTCTGGCAGGTTTGGCCTGATCCAGGACGTACGGTCAAATTCATTCCTGTGATTTCCATCCTGTACTAATATCACTCTTGGCAGGTCAATGTGAACCTCAGAATTTGGTCTTCTTTGTCGTCATATTAACCTTTAATCTTGCAACAGATGTTTGCGTCATGCTTGTCCCTATTCCGGTATGTTCCTCGGAGAGCCTACTAAGAACACTCCAACTTACAGCATGATTGCTTGCAGGTACTCAGGGGAATTCAGATCAACCGCTGGAAGAAATTTGGGCTGTACTTCCTGTTCAGCTTGGGCTTCTTTTGCATGTTCGCCGCAACCCTTCGATTCGTGCTAATCTTTAATGTGAGTGCAACGATCGATCACCTTGTCGTGAAATGCTCAGTAACGTCTGTGGTACAGCTCAACCAGCGCGGCGTCTCGGCTCTATGGTCAATGCGTGAGGATTGTGTCGGCATATTCGTTGGTCAAGCGCCTATGGTCGCGCCGCTGTTCAAACGCCGCTTTTGGTCCCAAGTTGGCTACGTCACGTCAAGTACTGGCTTCTCCAACGGTCACACCCGGGACTATTACCAACAGAACCGAGACGAAGGCCATGAGCTGGGATCGATGACTGCCGTCGGCAATGCTAAGCCACGTGCACCGTCCTCAACAGCTAGGCTGGGGTCGAGATCGGATAGCCAAGAGCAAATCGTGAGGAAACCTATGGATTCTGAAACACCATCGAGACATCCGAAGTTCCTTAGTGGCATTCTGGTGCACCAGCGTATCGATATCGAGGGGTTGGAGGGGACATTCAGACATACTGATCCCCGTTGGTAGGGTGAACTGAGTTTAGATTATCATGTGTACCCAAAATTCAAAGTTGGTATGTGTCGGGATCTTCGTGGAAACAGGTTTCATAAACAAGGTGAAATAACATGGCAGGTCATGTTTGAGTTGCCACCAGCATAGTCCCCATAGGTAGACAAATCTCATGGATTGAGTTCACACTTGGTCTTGCTTGGCAGGCGTCGTAATGATGTTACATGCAGGTGGTCTCATGCATCTACCATCTCATTGCAGAGTTTTCGTGATATGATGTGAGAAGCAGATATCATTCCACAATATTGTGCGGCTTCAGAACCAGGGTTTAGAGTTTTGCAATCCTTGAGTTGTAGGGTCCATCTTTCTTACACCAATAGCGGAAAGAGAAAAACTCCTGCAATGCAACTTCAAGGGACGGTGGACGTGCTTCGGTTTGAGAATTTACCAGGGTATCCCCCAGAGCTGTTGCAACCATGCTACGGCGGGTATAGCTCAAAGGGGCCTTCGCAACAACGGGGTCTCCGAATGCAGACAAATCTTTTAGGAATGTGGTATTGTAAGTCCCTGGCTTTATTGAGTCGCCGTTGGTGTCCCTTTCACCAGAATGGGGACACCGAGCAGATTGCTTCGAAGCCAGCCCTCTTCAACCAATGCGAGGCATTTAACTTGCAAGTGCTCGGGCATTTCTTTGATGTGCTATACCTGATGCTCACTGATATAAGAGCCAAGACTTAAGACCCTTGCTAGGCCATGATCCGATTCTATATCGGTGCATGTGTAATCGTTCGATGCATTTAACCTTAATCGGCCAGCCGATACCGCATCTATACAGGTTGTTTGGGGTCTCTCATTGTTTACAAATGTCTTTCAAATAAGATGAAAGCCTTTTGAGCAGCAGAGCCCTTCGCTGACAGCTTCAGTGCGTGCCGCGGCCAATCACATCATCTCCTCATCTACTCATCAATTATTGCGTAACATGGATCCGCTTCGAGAGGACGCTATTCACCATGAACGTTTCGTCAAGATCATTTGTGTCGGTGCGGGATTCTCAGGTCTGTGCCTGGCATACAAGTTGAAACGGTCTTTCCAGAACTATGCCCTAACAGTAGATACGCTTACGAATGTATCATGAGCGCCCGAGTGCTAATCAAGAATGCCAGATTTACGAAAAAAACGACGGTGTCGGTGGAACGTGGTTTGAAAACAAATACCCAGGCTGTGCTTGTGATGTCCCTTCACACAACTACACCTATTCATTTGAGCCAAAAGCGGACTTCTCGGGAGTCCTGGCCGGCTTTGACGAGATCAAAGACTACCTGGAGACGTTTGCCGGCAAGCATGACCTGCTACATCACATCCGAACCTCCCACCGGGTCTTGAAGACCTCATGGGATCCGCTGAAAGGCCAATGGATGGTTTCTTCTACTGACATGCGGTCTGGAGAAACAGTGGATGACTGGTGTCACCTGTTGGTCCATGCTACAGGCTACCTGAACAAGCCTATGTGGCCGAAAGCCCCCGGTATTGAGACGTTTCGAGGGCCGAAGCTGCATAGTGCTCAATGGGACAACAATGTCTCACTTGAAGGCAAAAATGTTCTCTTAGTAGGCTCGGGCGCGTCCAGTGCCCAAATCCTCCCGGCTATCCAGCCAATCGTCAACACCGTGAAGGTTTTTGTTCGGACGCCACGATGGTCGTTGCCGTCTGTGAGCTCCAAACAGGGCGTGTTTTCACCAGAAGAAAAGCAGAGGTTTGCCAACGATCCAGAGGCCGTCCTGAATCTTCGATTAGAGAACGAAAGGACCTTGAACAGCTTCTTTAGTGAGTAAACAGAGCTGTACCATGCTGTACTGGAGAAGGAATAACACTTTATAGCCATGTACATGAAAGGCACAGTTTTGCAATCCCAAGCAAGGCAACACTTGGAGGCCGAGATGAAAAAGATTATTCCAGACCCAGAGTTGCAAAGGAAACTAGTGCCAAACTTTGCTGTTGGATGCAAGCGAATTTTACCATCGGGGGACCAATTCCTACATGTCAGTCGTAACCTTACATCAAAGCCATTTTTGTCCAAGGTGGAGGTGTAAACTGATTCTTTCAACGTTACAGGCTATCAATGAGAATAATGTGGAGATTGTTTGTGCAGGAGTCAAATGCTTCACAGAGACCGGCTGCATCAGTGCTGATGAGCAGTCTCATCAAGGTGATGTGCTTATTTGTGCTACTGGATTCGACACGTCATTCATCCCTCGTTATCCCATACTATTCAACGGACACAACCTCCAGGACGATTGGAGCGCCTCCGTCACTGGCTATATGGGCGTTGGAATATCTGAATGTCCAAACTCGTTCACCCTCGCTGGGCCTTGGACTCCAATCTCCAACGGCCCAGTCATTGTTGCCCTTGAATCACAGGCTGATTTTATATGCACCTTTATCGACAAGTATCAGACAGAACCAGGAATTCATAGCATGAGGCTGAAAGCCGCTGCATGCTATGATTTCAAGACCTATGTGGCCCAAGCGACAAAGAGGATGGTCTGGTCTGACAACTGCCACGACTCTCATAACATTCATCCCAACTGGGGCCAGGCTTCCATCACATGGCCTGGATCGACGCTTCATTACTTGGAGGCTTTGCGTGAGCCTCGCTTCGAGGATTATGAGTTTGACTTTTGTGGGAATCGATTTGCCTGGATGGGCAACGGCTTGTCACAAACAGAGTGGGATCCAACAGCTGAACTGGCATACTATATTCGAAGTAGAGACGATGGAAAGCACCTAAGCAGACGGGCAAGGACAAAGTCGATCTCGAAGAGTGGGACAAGACCTGAAAGGGATCTTCACCGGCAGGCAAAGCTTGTGGCTGCCCAAGAACAGCAGCACTTGGATATGGGCCATTGACAGTTATGAGAAGGGCGGCTCGTGGAGATCGATGACTTTTTAAAGGCTCCATGATCGAAATCAAATCTATATCCAACAACTCCTTCATATGATGTTATTCTGAAGCCTGTTAAAGCCTTCCTATTACACCACTTGTACTCCAACTTGACGGTGAGTCTTGTAAGAACATGCCAAAGACTTCATGATTTCATGACTTAGTTACCCTCGAGTCAGGCATCAAATGAGCGTGCTATGTCGGACCGACAGGTGGAGCTCGAGACGGAGGCAAGACTTCATCCTGAAAATCTTGCCATCCGACCAAATTGCCGTGTTATCTGAGTCGATATTCGCATCTTTGGACCGCCAGTCGATTACCTGTCTGCCCAATCTTGTAGTAAACTTGGTGACTTTCTTATCTAGGGCCAAGAGATAAGTTTGATATCGGAATTTTTCTTAATGTGGCAATGCCCTTTTCGGATAAAGTATGAACCAGACTGGCCAATCACCGCTCCTAAAACTTATGTCGCTTTTGACAAGGTATTCTTGACATGACTATATACACTCAGTACGCAAGTTATCATGTCGGTGGCGTCTTCACTCCAATAGAGCAAATGCGACAAGTAGAAAGGGCTTCTTATCTCTCTTCGTTGTCTTTTTACATCCCGCCTTCCCTACAACATGTCCCTATTGGAGTTGGAGGGCAAGTATTGCGCTGGAGGATTCGAACCTTCGCCACTGTTCCTAGAGAGAGCACAGGGATGCAAACTATGGGTACGTTCAGATGTTAATACCGTTAACCAAACATCAACATACTGATCCAAGACGTTCTCAGGATTGCGATGGCAAAGAATACATCGATTTCATTGGCATGTTCAGCGCAATCAATATGGGCCATGGTCATCCTTATATGAGGAAAAAGATATTGTAGCAGCTCTTGAGCTTAGATATAAGTATGATGTTACTATAAACTGTGTGAATCTAGGACCTGTTGGGTTAGAAATGTGGTAGTGAGTGAATTTTACCTACCCTCGGACTGAGCAGAATGACTGATAGGATCATCCTAGTGCTTTGCCCCCTGAATCGATGGAAGAGTGCTAGTAATATATGAATCGGACTCCTGCTACGCTATATGTTAGTGCGGTTGAAGATATCGCCTAAATTGTCGCATTCCTGTGCGAGGATGCTGCGCGGTGTATTATAGGCTCGACTACGTGTGCTAATGGGGGGCAGTAATAGTATAACCTCATAGCGTTTAGAGCTTTCTGAGCAACCTACCTATCGGGGGCTCGATCACAAATGTGTTCTTTGTTCTAGTTGAAGCCTGGCCCTTGATAGGATAACGGAGGCAGAAGATCGAGAGCTCGATCACGTATACAAGCAAGAATAGGGATTTGGTACATCGGAGTGATGACGACATCGCCTAGTAGCAATACCTCTGCCAAGGGAGGGCCTGATTTGATGAGCTGAACTATTAGACAGGTTGATAGCATTTAGCAAGGTAGGACATGGCATGTGAAGGAAGTAGGAAACAGACATGCGAACTTCGGGCTACTGCAAGACTCGTCAGCGTTATAATGTGTGAGGGGAATATCATCTCTAGAAAGACGTGCCTTTCTACTTGTTGGATCTGTGATACGTCTAGCAACGTGGCTGACAGGAGGCATATTTCAAGACGGAGGAGACATTTCAAATATGCGGGAACATGGCGCCTGTTTGGGAACGCCAGCCGAGACTGCTTACTCCCATCAGCTATGACGATCATGCTTGTCTGTAATAGGCGGCATCGGCCCGAACACAATGAATTCTCGGCAACAACTTGGTGCTCTAGTTGCGTAGCCATTACCCGGCTGCACGATTTAATAAGTACACAGTCCTCTGACTCGTCTCAGTCTATCATTCCAAGATCCCCGACATACACCAAGTTATTATACTCATCTGACAAAGATTTCTGATGCCAATTGTTCATAACTCTATAATGCCTCCATAGGAGGTGATGGTAGATCACCTGGTCACTTGGCTTACCAAACGTCTCCTTGTTGGCTCAGACCCTAGACATAGAAAAGGCATGGCAATTACAAGGGCCAATCTCAACGCTTGGTCAGAAGGGCAGAACGGCTGTCGTTCAATGAGAATTGGAACTTGACCGAGCAGAATTCTACTCAAACTGTACGCCACTTCTGAGACGGGACGAATCATTCTTCTAATATTACACCAAAGCTGTAGCGTTCGACGATGTCAAGGCCGGTTCCTCTGTTACGGAGTATAACCACAGTGGTCAATGTTAACCTGATTACATGGCCTGGGGCGTAAGCACGGCCTTAAAAGCCAAATCGCCGATCGTTGTGGACTTTATTTCCCGGAGTAGTCGGCCTGGTTCACTTGATCCCCATCTGCATGTGACTTATTTGCCCCTTAATCCTTCATCTGAGCCTTGGAACTGGAATTTCCAACACTTTGGCGCCAATGTCGTTTCTCACTTGCCGGTACCGCAAATGCATTTCGTCCCAAATATGTTCTTTATTATAGTTCAAGCCGGAATAGCCGACCCAGAAGATCGCATTTCGTTCCATTAGCCAATATGTTTGATTTGGCACGAAGATCTGGAACCCTTCTTGCGCCCAGGTGACTTCAGTGAGGCTCACTTCGATCCCGAGACGTGCCCCTTTCAACAACCAGGCAATACCCATTAGCCAACCCCGGGGCGCTTGGCACTATTGCAGCGGTCCATTTTGGTCTGTCCGGGCAATACTCAAGGCGCCCTGGCAAACAGATAGCTAAAGGGTAACGAGGCTGAGATGGAACCAGTGCCTGGAAAGAATTTTGACCTGATTGTTGATTGTGTTCTCCGGGAACGGCCGGAAAAGTGAACTCAATGTGTTCCAGCCGAATGCTTATTATTGGCCAACCGGTATGCGGGATCAGATTCGAACCCAGCTGCCATGGCTTTGCACAGCATTCAATACTATTACCACCGGGATTCGATCTTCAGGCTCAGCATCCCGGGCTTCAAGTCTAACAAAGAACACATTGGCTAACGGGATTTAACCATGGGATAAGCCAGAATCTTATTACCTCACCTGCTGCGTGTTGAAAATGTAGTAATTGAGTTGATTGAAGGTTAAAGAAGTGTAATCTAGGGGCGCGTTGCGCGTGTACAAGACATCTCGGTCCAAGCGGATCGGATCAATTATATTCCAATCTCAACACTGCGTCCCTATGTGTAGTATTAGATCCACATCCGTAGCCTGTTATTCCTCTACTGCCTGCTTAAATATTCCACCAATGCCTCTTTACGTCTACTTATTAGTTATCTACGCGCTGAAATCGGTAACATTCTCGTCCTAGTTCTTAGAAAGAGGGATACTTACACAGTCACGCAGTCGACTATGAGGTTTTCCTAAAGCAAAATGATAATTCTTCTGAAGCTGTAAAAGATGGAATTTTAACCCTCAAAGAGTGTTAAAACACCCAAGATAGATATACCGAGTGTCCGAACCTGTAAGTCATCAGGAAGCATGAGGTGAGGTTGAAGATTACATGCAGGATCGGCGAAAAAATTGCAAAACTCAAACAGCGAGACGTTAGGCATACGTCATCGTTATGCTCAGTTAAGCGATAAGTTTATACTCTGATCCTGAGTTCTTCTCTAATTAAAGGGTGTTGTTAGCCCATAGTTATTCTTAGTATAGTGCTATGCGGAGGTCTGATGCTACCTGTCGGTTCCGACACCAATCTCCCACCTGTCGCAGAACCTATCTTGGGGCCCTGAGCTTTACCAGTACATGGCTAGCTACGATAGGTCAGGCTCTACCGCAATATGTAGGTCACTATCGGTCTAGGGTGTCATAGATCACAGATGGATAACACTCCAGCAGCACATGAGATATCCCATCCCGGATCCTGAACTGCTAAGCCTAGGCTTTGCTCCTCTCTGCCTGGTGAAGAAGAGAATGGATAATTTTGATATGGATGAGCTGGTTTGTAAAGTGTCTTGTCACCCGAGTAAAGCTTTCCTAAATCCAATTTTATAAAGGAACAAGAAATTTATTAAGACCAGTGGCTAGGCCTAAACATATACGCCAACCTGGACCTAAAAGGGGCTACTAATGCACATTAACTAAGTAAGTAAATAATATCACTAGATAGGTAAGATATGTGTTTTAGAAGCTTATGGGGGCGTTAATGACGATATTAAAAACATCCTTATTAATCACGAACTGAGGGACCGCGAAACGCTAACGTAATAGCACAGCTTCCTATTATGGCCGGTAAAAAAGTCCAGGTAAACAAAAAAGATCACAAACCGGGAAATCGGCACCCAAACCCAACGTCACGTTGCATCATTGCTTCACATTAACAGAAGTTCCTGGGCGAGGGTCCACAACCGATAAGTAAAATTCATAACTATCAATGATGAAAAACCGGAAATGGTGGTCCTCGTAATGCCTACGACTATACACGCTGTCCTTCGATGTATGAAGCTCGGACAATCGATATCATAAAAGCATATCTGGGCTTGGGAGTTCAAGGTTTGAACCTCAATAATCGGCGTTCCTAGTTGTAGTCTTGCTGACAACTAGTCTGTTATCTTTCTCACCAGTACTGACGCTTCTAATAGATGCCACCACCAATAATTTCATCACAGAAGGCATTACATTAGTTCGTCGAAATTCTAGTCTGACTTTACAGAATAGGCACGGGAAAGATCATCCAGCACTCGGCATGCCGGCTAAGTCGGCGCCGGTTCCACCCACGGCAAGTTGGCAGGCCGGGGGAAACTTCCTAACACACAATAGCGCCGGGATATGTTATCTAGCCATATCCATTGACCTAGCCAGACTTGGCAGGCCAAATTGGCAACTCGAGTCAAGGTCCTTTTGTTGTCGGGTAAAAGTGATGGCATGTCGCACCGTCAGGTTTGTTCTTGGAGCATGTCACCGGGCTATGACTATTAGGGAACCCCAGACAATTTGAAGTATGTAATCGATTACAGACCATCGCTCAACTCTGAACTCCGCAGGTTTGATCACCTCTCGATTAGAATTGTCCACATGATAAGGGTTAGAGCTAGATCAAAAAGCTTGCGATCATGGGAAACGACGATTTCCTACCGTAGATAACGATTGGCTGCGTGTTTTTTTGGAATTTGTTTACACGCGTCGGTTCTTTTGACAACGCCATCGCTTCTCCCGATCAAGAAACATCGTGTTGCCACATGACGCTATCCTCATACTGATAACGTGCCGTCAACCCGGAACTTTTGACTTGTCAAGGTCGCAAACGATCAGGGGGTGCTTTCGTAGAATCGCTGGCCTGACCTGTGGTGGTGGCCGAGATCCAAGCGCCCTTCCAGAACGTCACAACGACAACTTTATTTAACCAAGCGGTATTCTTCCTCATGGATTCATAGGGGTCACGAATAGTCATATTAGTATCTTCTTTCCATATTTACCCGTTGTGACATGTCAACCGACGCGGAAAAAGTCTACGGCGCAATGGAGAACTCATCGTCCAACGAGGATGGGCCCCGACTGGGGGACCACAAGGTAGTTCTCATTAACGGAGAGGGGCTCACTGATCTAGAGACCACGTCCACAGACAGTGTCAAGCCTCTTGAGACTGCGGAAGATATTGTGACACACGTCATCCAAGTTGATGATGATCCTTCGATGAACCCATGGACAGCTCGCATGTTTATTGTCGGCAAGTCAATGCTCACTCATGTCGGTTGCCAAACAGAAGCTAACAAGGCAAGGCATCGGATTGTCTGCCTTTGGCGGCGTTTTACAAGAAATCATGTACTTCAAGCCCCAGGTCGTGTACGTGTCTGTGATGTTCTTGACAGTCCTCGCCGAGACGCTCGGAACGGGTCTAGCACATATTATCCCCAGAAAGGGAGCCATCGGACATTTTCTCAATCCCCACCCCTGGAACCGAAAGGAACATACTGCCTCTGTCCTTATGGCATCGGCCGCGTCCGTCTCGGCCCTGTCGACCGAGGCTTTGTCGGTCCAGAAGCTATGGTATGGAGGTTACCCCAACCAGGCCGCTGGCATCTTCATTACTCTCTCTTCCCAACTAATTGGATATGGGATCGCGGGGATGATGAGGACTGTTCTTCTCTACCCGACCAAGATGCTGTACCCTGCCAACCTTCCCATTACGACAGTTATGGAAACTTTACACAAGCCCAAGTCCGAGACCAGAAAAAGATTCCAGGTTTTCTGGATCATTTTCGTGGCTATTTTCGTCTGGGAATGGTTCCCTGAGGTATAATCATGCGGCCAAATCTTTATGGGCAGAAGTTAATCAAGCCTAGTATGTCTTCCCGCTCCTCTCCGCTGTATCCATCTTCTGCCTCATCGATCGAAACAACCTTGTTTTCACCAACCTTTTTGGCGGCTCACAGGGCAATGAGGGCATGGGTCTTTTGAGTGTCTGCTTCGACTGGAATTATATCGCGGGCTTCGGATCACCCCTCTGGATGCCACTCCAGACTCTGTTCAACAGTTTCATCGGATATCTTGGAGGCATCGCCATTTCTATGGGTCTCTACTACAGCAACATCTGGAGAGCCAAGGATTTTCCTTTCATGTCGCAGCTGCTGTACGATGGCAGTTCCAACACGACCAGTTCCAACCCATACAATGAAACTGTCATCATGAATTCCGACTTCACGGTAAACAACAAGGCGGTCGATGAGGCAGGTCTCCCGTACCTGACGGCAACATATGTCAACTATCTCATCACCTCAAACGCCGGGCTTACTGCTACTTTGGTACACATGCTTCTCTGGAACTATGCGGAAGTCAGCTTAGGATGGGCATGGATCACCTTTGACAACCTGAAGAAGTTGCTGCACCCGAGCAACTACTATTTCTGGAAACAGACTGGCCGTCGTACCGAGGAGGAAAAGTCCAAACTTCGAGATGACCCAACCATTGATCCTCACTATAAACTCATGCTCGATTATGACGAAGTCCCAAACAGCTGGTACTTCCTCATTTTTGCTGCCAGCTTCTTCATCGGCCTTGTGTGTTTGTATGTTATGAAGTCCACACTCCCATGGTGGGGCTTCATTATGGCAACTATCTTGTTGGGAATCTTTCTTGTCTTCTTTGGCGCCCAGTATGCAATCACTGGGTTTGGCTTCAACCTTCAGCCGATCTTCCAGATGCTTGCGGGCTATATGTTCCCAGGTCGCCCTTTGGGTAAGTTACATACGAGTTCTTTGGGCCAAGTCTAACCGCATCTCAGCAAACATGTACTTCACATCCTATACCTATAACGCTCTCACGCAGGGCTTCCTTCTGCTTCGTGATCTCAAGCTTGCCCAACAAAATAAGCTATCTCCCAAGGCAACATTCACTACACAGGTCATCGGTTGCATCCTTGGCGCTCTTCTTAACTACGTGATGATGATCAGGTACGAAAACTCTTGTCATCGTGCTCCACGCTCGGCTCACACTGACCTTTCTTAGTATCGTCGACAACCAGTCCCCCATTCTCAAGTCAGCTGAGGGAACCAACATCTGGTCTGGTGCCCAGATTCAACAGTTTAACACCCTTGCCATCGCTTGGTCCATTGCCCCGAAGATGTTTTCCATCGGAGCTCGTTACCAATGGGTCACGATCGCCTTCTTCATCGGTTTTCTCGCCCCTCTCCCATTTTACATCATGCATCGTCTTTTCCCCAAGTCAAAGATCTGGCCATACTTAAACTCTTCCATTATCCTCTGGTACCTCGGCTACCTCTTTGTCGGACTTAATGCTTCCATCACAAGCTACTACATTTTAGGTGCTTTTGGTCAGTTTTATCTTCGACGATACCGACCGAAGGCGTTCGTCAGGTGGAATTATCTTGTGTCTGCGGCGTTAGATGGCGGTACGCAGGTTATGGTCTTCATTGCCACGTTTGCCGTTTTTGGTGGTTCTGGAAAGTCGGTGCCATTCCCTGAATGGGCGGGAAACAAGCCAGACAACTTGGACTATTGCGCTTATAGTGGCTAGTGGAGAACAGAGGTAGCACTTTTATGCTTGTCTAAGGAGTATATATTAGTTGGGTTTAGCTTATGGTAAACGAGGTATAGCATAGCTTATAGTAAATAAATAATTAAATAAATATAATAATTAAATTTAATTCTTAAAAGATAATTATATTATGAATTATAAAATATATAATAAATTAAACCTTTTATATTTCTTTTTTAAAAATTTATTTTATATATATTTTTTATATATTTAATTAATTAAAAAGTTTTTTTAATAATTATTTTATAATATAAAGTTATATCTTTATAATATAATAG